>JAVTVJ010008111.1:0-10522 GCA_034509425.1 Eopsaltria australis | reverse complement strand
TATTTTTAGGGCCTTTTAGGGTCTATTTTTTGGGCAATTTTTGGGCCATTTTGGGTCAATTTTAGGTCATTTCTTTGGGCTATTTCGAGCCTTGTTTGGGGTCATTTATAGGGGAAATTTTAGATCATTTTATGGCCAATTTTGAGTCATTTTTAGGGCCATTCTTGGGGCCATTTTTTGGGGCCATTTATGGTGCTATTTTGGGATCATTTTGGGTCATTTTTGTGTTTATCTTTCCGTCATTTTTGAGCCATTTTTGGGTAATTTTAGGGCCATTTTTTGTGTCATTTAGGGCACTATTTTTGGGCCATTTTGGGGTGATTTTTAGGGCTATTTTTGGGTAATTTTTGAGCCATTTTTGGGGCTATTCTGGGCCTATTTTTGGGTCATTTTTAAGGCCATTTTTAGGGCAATTTTCAGAGCCATTTTTGGCCCACTTTTGAGTCATTTTTTGGTCATTTTTAGGGACAGTTTTGGGTCAATTTGGGGCCATTTTTGGGTCATTTTGAGGCATTTTGGGGCTATTTTGGCGCATTTTGGGTCAATATATGAGGTATTTTTGGTGCGTTTGTTTTTGGGCCCATTTTTTGGTCAATTTTGAGGCCATTTTAGAGTCCATTTTTGGGGTGAATTTTTTTGGTCATTTTATGGCCATTTTGTAACCATTTTTACGCATTTTTGGGTCATTTTTGATAAATGTTAAGGTCCTATTTTTGGGGTGCATTTTGGGCAATTTTTGGGTTATTTTTTGGACCATTTCTGGGCCATTTTTTTTGTCAATTTTGGCGGGCCATTTTTTGGCGGCCATTTTTGGGTCACTTTTGGGCCAATTTTTGGGTCATTTTTGGACCACTTATGGGGCCATTTTTTTGTCAATTTTGGACTATTTTGGGGCCACTTTGGGGTTCATTTTTGGGGCCACCTTCGGAGCCATTTTGGGCCCATTCTTGGGTCTTTTTTTGGTCATTTTCGGGGGCATTTCTGATTCATTTTCGGGGCCATTTCTTGGCCAATTTTGGGGCCATATTCGGGGGCATATCGTTGCCATTTTTTGGGTCATTTATGGGCCCTTCTTGAGTCTTTTTTGGGATATTTTTTTGGTCATTTTTGGGCTGTTTTTTGGTCATTTTTAGGGCTATTTTTTGGTCATTTTTGGGCCATTTCTGGGTCATTTTTTGGGCTATTTTTAAGCTTTTTTGTGTCATTTTCAGGTTATTTTTGGAGGTATTTTGGGTCTATTTTTGGGCCATTTTTTTTACAATTTTTACGTAATTTTTTAGTAATTTATGGAGGCGAGTTTTTTTTGGTCATTTTTGGTCGTTCATGGGGCCTTTTAGGGGCTATTTTTTGGGCTATTTTTGAGTCATTTTCATGTTATTTTTGCGTCATTTTTTGGTCCATTTTTTGGTCATTTTTTAGGCCATTTTGGGAGACATTTGGGGCCATTTCTGGGCCATTTTTGGGCCATTTTTCTGTCATTGTTTTGGATCATTTTTAGATCATTTGTGGGCCATTTTTGGGGTTTTTTTTGGGGCTATTTTTTGGTCATTTTTAGGCTAATTTTGGATCATTCTTGGGTCATCTTTGGGTGTGTTTTTGGATGAATTTTTGGGCATGTTTTGGCAAATTTTAAGCTATTTTGGGGTCACTTTTGGGTCCATTTATGGAGTCATTTTTGGAGTCATTTCTGGGCCATTTTCGGGGCCATTTAGGGCCCATATTTGGGTCAATTTCTGATTCATTTTTTGAGTCTATTTTGGGCTTATTTTTGGGTCATTTTTGGGCCATTTTTGGGCTATTTATTGGTCTTTTTTGCGCCACTATCGGGTCCATTTTTGTGGCCATTTCAGGGCCATTTTTGGGTCATTTACGGGGGAATTTTTGAGGTCATTTTTGGGTCATTTTTGTGGCCTTTTGGGCGCTTTTTTGGGTCATTTCTGGGTCATTTTTGGGTCATCTTTGGGGCTATTTTTGAGTAATTTTTGGGTCGTTTTTGGGGCCTTTTTTGGGCTATTTTTGAGTCATCTTTAGGGCCATTTCTGTGCCTTTTTGGGTCATTTTTGGGGCCATTTCTCCATCATTTTTGGGGACATTTGTGTGTACATCCGGGAACTGCGGCGGCCATTTTGGAAGTTCGGGACCAATTGCGCATGCGCCGAGTACATCCAGGCACTGCGGCGGCCATTTTTGTAGTTCGGGATTACTGAGCAATAGCGCGAGTACATCCGGGTACTCTTGGCGGGCGGCCATTTTGGTAATTCAGGGCTACTGAGCATCGTTGCGGAGTACATCCGGGTACTGCGGCGGCCATTTGGTAGTTCGAGTTCTATTTGGGCTTAATTTTGGGTCATTTTTTTGGTCTTTTTTGGGCAAATTTCAGGGGCTATTTTGGAGCCATTTTTGAGCCATTTTTTGATCAATTGTTTTGGGCCCATTTTTAGTCAATTTTGGGGCATTTTTGAGCATTTGCTGGGGTCAAATTTTTTTGGGGCTGTTTGAAGGCTATTTTTTTGTTTGCATATTTCTGGGTCATTTATTGGGGATGTTTTGCATCATTTTACAGCCAATTTTGGGTCATTTTTGGGCCATTCTTGGGGCCCTTTTAGGGCCTTTTTTTGGGTCATTTTTGAGCCGTTTTTGGGTCTAGTTTTAGGACTATTTCTGGGTGATTTTCGGAGAGCTTTTGGGCCCGTATTTGGGTCAATTTTTGAGTCATTTTTGGGCGATTTATGGGCCATTTTGGGGTGATTTTGGGTCATTTTTTGGGCTATTTTGGGCCTATTTTTCAGTGATTTATAGGCGGAATTTTGGGTTATTTTACGGCCCATTTTGGCTCAATTTGGAGGCCATTTTTAGGGCCATTTTGGGGCTATTTTTGGGTCAATTTTGGGCCAATTTTTGGGTTATTTTTTGGACCATTTTGGGGGCCTTTTAGGGGCTATTTTTAGGGCCTTTTAGGGTCTATTTTTTGGGCAATTTTTGGGCCATTTTGGGTCATTTTTAGGTCATTTCTTGGGGCTATTTCGAGCCTTGTTTGGGGTCATTTATAGGGGAAATTTTAGATCATTTTATGGCCAATTTTGAGTCATTTTTAGGGCCCTTCTTGGGGCCATTTTTGGGGCCATTTATGGTGCTATTTTGGGATCATTTTGGGTCATTTTTGTGTTTATCTTTCCGTCATTTTTGAGCCATTTTTGGGTAATTTTAGGGCCATTTTTGTGTCATTTAGGGCACTATTTTTGGGCCATTTTGGGGTGATTTTTAGGGCTATTTCTGGGTAATTTTTGAGCCATTTTTGGGGCTATTCTGGGCCTATTTTTGGGTCATTTTTAAGGCCATTTTAGGGCCATTTTCAGAGCCATTTTGGGCCCACTTTTGAGTCATTTTTTGGTCATTTTTAGGGCCAGTTTTGGGTCAATTTGGGGCCATTTTTGGGTCATTTTTGAGGCCATTTTGGGGCTATTTTTGGGCCATTTTGGGTCATATATGAGGCTATTTTTGGTCGTTGTTTGGGCCATTTTTGGTCAATTTTGAGGCCATTTTAGAGTCATTTTTGGGGTGAATTTTTGGTCATTTTATGGCCAGTTTTGTAACCATTTTACGGCCATTTTTGGGTCATTTTTGGATAAATGTTAAGGTCTATTTTGGGGTCATTTTTTGGCCAAATTTTGGGTTATTTTGGACGCATTTTTCTGGGGCCATTTTTTTGTCAATTTTTGCGGCCACTTTTTGGCGGCATTTTTGGGTGCACTTTTGGGCTCAATTTTTTGGGTCATTATTTCTGGACCACTTATGGGGCCATTTTTTTGTCAATTTTGGGACTATTTTGGGGCGTCACTTTGGGTTCATTTTTGGGGGGCCTACCTTCCGAGCCATTTTGGGCCGCATTCTTGGTCTCTTTTTTTGGTGCCCATTTTGGGGGCATCTTGCTGATTCATTTTTCCGGGGACCGTATTTCTTGGCAATTTTTTGGGGCGCATATCGGGGGCATATCGTTTGCCATTTTTTGGAGTCATTTATGGGCCTTCTTGAGTCTTTTTTGGGATATTTTTTTGGTCATTTTTGGGCTGTTTTTTGGTCATTTTTAGGGCTATTTTTGGGTCATTTTTGGGCCATTTCTGGTCATTTTTGGGGCTATTTTTAAGCTTTTTTGTGTCATTTTCAGGTTATTTTTGGAGGTATTTTGGGTCTATTTTTGGGCCATTTTTTGTCCATTTTTTACGTCATTTTTGGGTCATTTATGGAGGGATTTTTTGGTCATTTTTTGGTCGTTCATGGGGCCTTTTAGGGGCTATTTTTTGGGCTATTTTTGAGTCATTTTCATGTTATTTTTGCGTCATTTTTTGGTCCATTTTTTGGTCATTTTTTAGGCATTTTTTGGAGACATTTGGGGCCATTTCTGGGCCATTTTTGGGCCATTTTTCTGTCATTGTTTTGGATCATTTTTAGATCATTTGTGGGCCATTTTTGGGGTTTTTTTGGGGGCTATTTTTTGGTCATTTTTAGGCTATTTTTGGATCATTCTTGGGTCATCTTTGGGTGTGTTTTTGTATGAATTTTTGGGCATGTTTTTGCAATTTTTAAGCTATTTTGGGGTCACTTTTGGGTCCATTTATGGAGTCATTTTTGGAGTCATTTCTGGGCCATTTTCGGGGCCATTTAGGGCCAATATTTTGGTCAATTTCTGATTCATTTTTTGAGTCTATTTTGGGCTTATTTTTGGGTCATTTTTGGGCCATTTTTGGGCTATTTCTTGGTCTTTTTTGCGCCACTATCGGGGCCATTTTTGTGGCCATTTCAGGGCCATTTTTGGGTCATTTACGGGGGACTTTTTGAGGTCATTTTTTGGTCATTTTTGTGGCCTTTTGGGGGCTTTTTTGGGTCATTTCTGGGTCATTTTTGGGTCATCTTTGGGGCTATTTTTGAGTAAATTTTTGGGTCGTTTTTGGGGCTTTTTATGGGCTATTTTTGAGTCATCTTTACGGCCATTTCTGTGCCTTTTTGGGTCATTTTTGGGGCCATTTCTCCATCATTTTTGGGGACATTTGTGTGTACATCCGGACACTGCGGCGGCCATTTTGGTAGTTCAGGGCCTACTGAGCATGCGCGGAGTACATCCAGGTTCTGAGGCGGCCATTTTGGTAGTTCGGGACCAATTGCGCATGCGCCGAGTACATCCGGGTACTGCGGCGGCCATTTTGGTAGTTCGGGACCAAGTGCGCATGCGCCGAGTACATCCGGGCACTGCGGCGGCCATTTTGGTAGTTTCGGGACCAAGTGCGCATGCGCCGAGCACATCTGGGCACTGCGGCGGCCATCTTGGTAGTTCGGGACCAAGTGCGCATGCGCGGAGTACATCCGGGTACTGCGGCGGCCATTTTGGTAATTCGGACCAAGTCCGCATGCCGGAAGTACATCCGGCCACTGCGGGCGGCCATTTTACGTTCGGACCAATTGCGGCATGCGCCGAGTACATCCGGGCACTGCGCGGCCATTTTGGTGGTTCGGACAATGCGCATGCGCGAGTAACATCCGGGTACCTGCGGCGGCAATATTTGGTATTCAGGGCTTTTACTGAGCATGCGCGAGTACATCGGGCACTTCGCGGCCATTTGTAGTTCGGGACAAAGTGCGCATGCGCCGAGTACATCCGGGCACTGCGGCGGCCATTTTGGTGGTTCGGGACCAATTGCGCATGCGCCGAGTACATCCGGGTACTGCAGCGGCCATTTTTGTAGTTCGGAACCAAGTGCGCATGCGCTGAGTACATCCGGGCACTGCGGCGGCCATTTTGGTAGTTCGGGACCAAGTGCGCATGCGCCGAGTACATCCGGGCACTGCGGCGGCCATTTTGGAGTCGGGAGACGTAGTACGCATGTGCGGAGTACATCCGGGCACTGCGGCGGCCATTTTGGTAGTTCGGGACCAAGTGCGCATGCGCCGAGTACATCCGGGTACTGCGGCGGCCATTTTGTTAGTTCGAGTCTATTTTGGGCTTAATATTGGGTCATTTTTGGGTCTTTTTTGAGCAATTCAGGGCTATTTTTGAAGCCATTTTTGAGCCATTTTGGATCATGTTTTGGGCCATTTTAGGTCAATTTTGGGGCCATTTTGAGCCATTTCTGGGTTCATTTTTGGGCTGTTTTAAAGGTATTTTTGGTTGCAATTTCTGGTCATTTATTGGATGTTTTGCACAATTCATTTTACAGGCCAATTTTGGTCATTTTTGGGCCATTACTTGGCCCTTTTAGCGCTTTTTTGTCATTTGTTGAGCGTTTTTTTGGGTCTAGTTTTAGGACTATTTCGGGTGATTTTCGAGAGCTTGCGCCCGTATTGGCGTCAAATTTTTGATTCATTTTTGGGCGATTTATGGGCCATTTTGGGGTGATTTTTGGGTCATTTTTTGGGCTATTTTGGGCCTATTTTTCAGTGATTTATAGGCGGAATTTTGGGTTATTTTACGGCCCATTTTGGCTCATTTTGGAGGCCATTTTTAGGGCCATTTTGGGGCTATTTTTGGGTCAATTTTGGGCCAATTTTTGGTTTATTTTTGGACCATTTTGTGGGCCTTTTAGGGGCTATTTTTAGGGCCTTTTAGGGTCTATTTTTTGGGCAATTTTTGGGCCATTTTGGGTCATTTTTAGGTCATTTCTTGGGGCTATTTCGAGCCTTGTTGGGGGTCATTTATAGGGGAAATTTTAGATCATTTTATGGCCAATTTTGAGTCATTTTTAGGGCCATTCTTGGGGCCATTTTTGGGGCCATTTATGGTGCTATTTTGGGATCATTTTTGGGTCATTTTTGTGTTTATCTTTCCGTCATTTTTGAGCCATTTTTGGGTAATTTTAGGGCCATTTTTGTGTCATTTAGGGCACTATTTTTGGCCATTTTGGGGTGATTTTTAGGGCTATTTTTGGGTAATTTTTGAGCCATTTTTGGGGCTATTCTGGGCCTATTTTTGGGTCATTTTTAAGGCCATTTTAGGGCCATTTTCAGAGCCATTTTGGGCCCACTTTTGAGTCATTTTTTGGTCATTTTTAGGGCCAGTTTTGGGTCAATTTGGGGCCATTTTTGGGTCATTTTTGAGGCCATTTTGGGGCTATTTTTGGGCCATTTTTGGTCATATATGAGGCTATTTTTGGTCGTTGTTTTGGGCCATTTTTGGTCAATTTTGAGGCCATTTTAGAGTCATTTTTTGGGTGAATTTTTGGTCATTTTATGGCCAGTTTTGTAACCATTTTACGGCCATTTTGGGGTCATTTTTGGATAAATGTTAAGGTCTATTTTGGGGTCATTTTTGGGCCAATTTTTGGGTTATTTTTGGACCATTTCTGGGGCCATTTTTTTGTCAATTTTGCGGCCATGTTTGCGGCCATTTTTGGGTCACTTTTGGGCCAATTTTTGGGTCATTTTTGGACCACTTATGGGGCCATTTTTTTGTCAATTTTTGACTATTTTGGGGCCACTTTTGGGTTCATTTTTGGGGCCACCTTCGGAGCCATTTTGGGCCCATTCTTGGGTCTTTTTTTTGTCATTTTCGGGGCCATTTCTGATTCATTTTCGGGGCCATTTCTTGGCCAATTTTGGGGCCATATTCGGGGGCATATCGTTGCCATTTTTTGGGTCATTTATGGGCCCTTCTTGAGTCTTTTTTGGGATATTTTTTTTGTCATTTTGGGCTGTTTTTTGGTCATTTTTAGGGCTATTTTTGGGTCATTTTTGGGCCATTTCTGGGTCATTTTTGGGGCTATTTTTAAGCTTTTTTTTGTCATTTTCAGGTTATTTTTGGAGTTATTTTGGGTCTATTTTTGGGCCATTTTTTGTCCAATTTTTACGTCATTTTTGGGTCATTTATGGAGGGATTTTTTTGTCATTTTTTGGTCGTTCATGGGGCCTTTTAGGGGCTATTTTTTGGGCTATTTTTGAGTCATTTTCATGTTATTTTGCGTCATTTTTTGGTCCATTTTTTGGTCATTTTTTAGGCCATTTTGAGACATTGGGCCATTTCTGGGCCATTTGGGCCATTTTTCTGTCATGTTTTTTGGATCAATTTTTAGATCATGTGGCCATTTTGGGTTTTTTTGGGGCTATTTTTGTTCATTTTAGGCTATTTGGACATCTTGGTCATTCTTTGGTGATTTTTGGATGAATTTTTGGCATGTTTGCAATTTTTAACTATTTGGGGTTCACTTTGGCCATTTATGAGTCATTTTTGATCATTTCTGGCCATTTCGGCCATTTAGTCCCATATTTGGTCAATTTTCTGATTCATTTTTTGAGTCTATTTTGGGCTTATTTTTGGGTCATTTTTGGGCCATTTTTGGGCTATTTCTTGGTCTTTTTTGCGCCACTATCGGGGCCATTTTTGTGGCCATTTCAGGGCCATTTTTGGGTCATTTACGGTGGAATTTTTGAGGTCATTTTTTGGTCATTTTTGTGGCCTTTTGGGGGCTTTTTTGGGTCATTTCTGGGTCATTTTTGGGTCATCTTTGGGGCTATTTTTGAGTAATTTTTGGGTCGTTTTGGGGGCCTTTTATGGGCTATTTTTGAGTCATCTTTAGGGCCATTTCTGTGCCTTTTTGGGTCATTTTTGGGGCCATTTCTCCATCATTTTTGGGGAAATTGTGTGTACATCCGGGCACTGCGGCGGCCATTTTGGTAGTTCGGGACCAATTGCGCATGCGCCGAGTACATCCGGGCACTGCGGCGGCCATTTTGGTAGTTTCAAGGATTACTGAGCATGCGAAAGTACATCCTGGGGTACTGCGCGCCATTTTGTAATCAGGCCTACTGAGCATGCCGAAGTACATCGGGTACTGCGCGCCATTTTGATTCGAGTCCTATTTCTGGGCTTAATTTTTGGGTCTCATTTTTGGGTCTTTTTTGGGCAATTTTCAGGGGCTTATTTTTGGAGCCATTTTTAGCCATTTTTGGATCATTGTTTTGGGCCATTTTTAGGTCATTTTGGGGGCCATTTTTGAGCCATTTCTGGGTCATTTTTTGGGGCTGTTTTAAAGGCTATTTTTGGTGCAATTTCTGGGTCATTTATTGGGGATGTTTTGCATCATTTTACAGCCAATTTTGGGTCATTTTTGGGCCATTTTTTGGGCCCTTTTAGGGCCTTTTTTGGGTCATTTTTGAGCCGTTTTTGGGTCTAGTTTTAGGACTATTTCTGGGTGATTTTCGGAGAGCTTTTGGGCCCGTATTTGGGTCAATTTTTGAGTCATTTTTGGGCGATTTATGGGCCATTTGGGGTGATTTTTGGGTCATTTTTTGGGCTATTTTGGGCCTATTTTTCAGTGATTTATAGGCGGAATTTTGGGTTATTTTACGGCCCATTTTGGCTCATTTTGGAGCCCATTTTTAGGGCCATTTTGGGGCTATTTTTGGGTCAATTTTGGGCCAATTTTTGGGTTATTTTTGGACCATTTTGGGGGCCTTTTAGGGGCTATTTTTAGGGCCTTTTAGGGTCTATTTTTTGGGCAATTTTTGGGCCATTTTGGGTCATTTTTAGGTCATTTCTTTGGGCTATTTCGAGCCTTGTTTGGGGTCATTTATAGTGGAAATTTTAGATCATTTTATGGCCAATTTTGAGTCATTTTTAGGGCCATTCTTGGCCATTTTGGCGGCCATTTATGGTGCCTATTTTGGATCATTTTGGGTCATTTGTGTTTATCTTTCCGTCAATTTTGAGCCATTTTTGGCTAATTTTAGGGCCATTTTTGTGTCATTTAGGGCACTATTTTTGGGCCATTTTGGGGTGATTTTTAGGGCTATTTTTGGGTAATTTTTGAGCCATTTTTGGGGCTATTCTGGGCCTATTTTTGGGTCATTTTTAAGGCCATTTTTAGGGCCATTTTCAGAGCCATTTTGGGCCCACTTTTGAGTCATTTTTTGGTCATTTTTAGGGCCAGTTTTGGGTCAATTATGGGCCATTTTTGGGTCATTTTCAGCCATTTGGGCTATTTTTGGCCATTTTGGTATATATGAGGCTATTTTGTCCGTTGTTTTGGCCATTTTTGCGTCAATTTTGAGGCCATTTTTAGAAGTCATTTTGCGGAATTTTTGGTCATTTTATGGCCAGTTTTGTAACCATTTTACGGCCATTTTTGGGTCATTTTTGGATAAATGTTAAGGTCTATTTTGGGGTCATTTTTGGGCCAATTTTTGGTTTATTTTTGGACCATTTCTGTGGCCATTTTTTTGTCAATTTTGCGGCCATTTTTGCGGCCATTTTTGGGTCACTTTTGGGCCAATTTTTGGGTCATTTTTGGACCACTTATGGGGCCATTTTTTTGTCAATTTTGGACTATTTTGGGGCCACTTTGGGGTTCATTTTTGGGGCCACCTTCGGAACCATTTTGGGCCCATTCTTGGGTCTTTTTTTGGTCATTTTCGGGGCCATTTCTGATTCATTTTCGGGGCCATTTCTTGGCCAATTTTGGGGATATTCGGGCATATCGTTAGCCATTTTTGGCGTCATTTATGGCGCCCTCTTTTGAGTTTTTTGGGATATTTTTTG
>JAVTVJ010008108.1:0-17875 GCA_034509425.1 Eopsaltria australis | reverse complement strand
GACCCTGGCTGCCCTTGCAGGGCCAAAACCGTCCTCCAAACTGACATCAAGAAACTGGGGGGCAGAGTTCTCTTTCTCAGAGAAAAGAACACTTTTTTTGTCCCGGCCCTAAGGCACTGTGCTCCCGGAAGCCACCTGAATTTCCGTATGGATCAAGATTTTTTGCTGACGCAAGCTGCCATCAACCAGGACGCTGGTTGCATTTGTAGGGCTAAAACCCTCCACAAAACAGACATCATTAATCTGGGGGCCTAAGTTTTCTTTCATGTGGAAAAGTGCCATCATATGAATCGTAGGCCCCCTGTCTGGGAGTCGACTGCCGCCTCTTCAAATTCCGCATGGAGCAAGATCCCTCACAGACCCAAGGTGCCACAATAAAGAGCCCTGGCTGCCCTTGCAGGGCCAAAAGCCTCCTCCAAACTGACATCAAGAAACTGGGGGGCAGAGTTCTCTTTCTCAGAGAAAACAGACACTTTTTGTGTCTTGGCTCTAAGGGACTGTGCTCACGGACGCCACCTGAAATGCCACACGGATCAAGATCCTTCCCAGACCCAAGCTGCCATCAACTAGAACTCTGGCTGCAATTGTAGGGCTAAATGCCTCCTAAAAACTGGCATCATGCATCTGGGGGACTGAGTTTTCTTTCACATGGAAAAGTGCCATTGTTTCTATCGAAGGCCACATATCTGGAGGTTGACAGCCGCATGCTGAAATTCCGCATGGATTAAGATTCCTCGCAGACCCAAGCTGCCACCAAGAAGGACCCTGGCTGCCCTTGCAGGGCCAAAACCCTCCTCCAAACTGACATCAAGAAACTGGGGGCCGAGTTCTCTTTCTCAGAGAAAAGGGACACTTTTTGTGTCCCAGCCCTAAGGCACTGTGCTCCCGGACGCCACCTGAAATGCCGCACGGATCAAGATCCTTCCCAGACCAGAGCTGCCATCAACTAGAACTCTGGCTGCAATTGTAGGGCTAAATGCCTCCTTAAAACTGGCATCATGGATTTGGGAGACTGAGTTTGTGCTTTCCACATGGAAAAGCGCCTCGTTTGTGTTGAGCCCCCATGTCTGGGAGTTGACAGCCGCTTGCGGAAATTCTGCACAGATTAAGATTCCTCGCAGACCCCAGCTGCCACCAAAAAGGACACTGACTGCCCTTGCAGGGCCAAAACCCTCCTCCAAACTGACATCAATTAACTGGGGGGCAGAGTTCTCTTTCTCAGAGAAAAGAACACTTTTTGTGTCCCGGCCCTAAGGCACTGTGCTCCCGGACGCCACCTGAATTTCCGTATGGATCAAGAATTTTTGCTGACGCAAGCTGCCATCAACCAGGACGCTGGTTGCATTTGTAGGGCTAAAACCCTCCACCAAACAGACATCATGAATCTGGGGGCCTAAGTTTTCTCTCACGTGGAAAAGTGCCATCATTTGTATCGTAGGCCCCCTGTCAGGGAGTCGACTGCCGCCTCCTTCAATTCCGCATGGAGCAAGATCCCTCACAGATCCCAAGCTGCCACGAGAAGGACCCTGGCTGCCCTTGCAGGGCCAAAACCCTCCTCCACAAACTGACATCAAGAAAGTGGGGGCAGAGTCTCTTCTTCAGAGAAAAGGTACACATTTTGTTTGTCGTCCCTAAGGCACTGTGCTTCCTGCTGCCTCCTGAAATTCCGTATGGATCAAGATTCCTCGCTGAGGCAAGATGCCATCAACTAGGACTCTGGTTGCATTTGTAGGGCCAAAAACCCTCCTCCAAACTGACATCAAGAAACTGGGGGGCAGAGTTCTCTTTCTCAGAGAAAACGGACGCTTTTTGTGTCCCGGCTCTAAGGCACTGTGCTCCCGGACGCCACCTGAAATGCCACACAGATCAAGATCCTTCCCAGACCCAAGCTGCCATCAACTAGAACTCTGGCTGCAATTGTAGGGCTAAATGCCTCCTAAAAACTGGCATCATGCATCTGGGGGACTGAGTTTTCTTTTACATGGAAAAGCGCCATCGTTTGTTTTGGAGGCCCCGTGTCTGGGAGTTGACAGCCGCTTGCGGAAATTCCACACAGATTAAGATTCCTCGCAGACCCATGCTGCCACCGGCAAGGACCCTGGCGGTCCTTGCAGGGCCAAAACCCTCCTCCAAACTGACATCAAGAAAGTGGGGGGCAGAGTTCTCTTTCTCAGAGAAAAGGGACACTTTTTGTGTCCCGGCCCTAAGGCACTCTGCTCCCGGACGCCACCTGAAATGCCGCATGGATCAAGATCCTTCCCAGACCCAAGCTGCCATCGACTAGAACTCTGTCTGCAATTGTAGGGCTAAATGCCTCCTAAAAACTGGCATCATGCATCTGGGGGACTGAATTTTCTTTCACATGGAAAAGCGCCACTGTTTATATCAAAGGGCTCATGTCAGGGTATCAACTGCCGCCTCTTCAAATTCCGCATGGAGCAAGATCCCTCACAGACCCAAGCTGCCACCGACAAGGACCCTGGCTGCCCTTGCAGGGCCAAAACCCTCCTCCAAACTGACATCAAGAAACTGGGGGGCAGAGTTCTCTTTCTCAGAGAAAAGGGACACTTTTTGTGTCCCGGCCCTAAGGCTCTCTGCTCCCGGACGCCACCTGAATTTCCGTATGGATCAAGATTATTCGCTGACGCAAGCTGCCATCAACCAGGACGCTGGTTGCATTTGTAGGGCTAAAACCCTCCACCAAACAGACATCATGAATCTGGGGGCCTAAGTTTTCTTTCACGTGGAAAAGTGCCATCATGTGTATCGTAGGCCCCCTGTCTGGGAGTCGACTGCCGCCTCTTCAAATTCCGCATGGAGCAAGATCCATCACAGACCCAAGGTGCCACCGAGAAGGACCCTGGCTGCCCTTGCAGGGCCAAAACCCTCCTCCAAACTGACATCAAGAAAGTGGGGGGCAGAGTTCTCTTTCCCAGAGAAAAGGGACACTTTTTGTGTCCCGGCCCTAAGGCACTGTTCTCCCTGCTGCCTCCTGTAATTCCGTATGGATCAAGATTCCTCGCAGACCCAAGCTGCCACGGACAAGGACCCTGGCTGCCCTTGCAGGGCCAAAACCCTCCTCCAAACTGACATCAAGAAACTGGGGGGCAGAGTTCTCTTTCTCAGAGAAAAGGGACACTTTTTGTGTCCCGGCTCTAAGGCACTGTGCTCCCGGACGCCACCTGAAAAGCCACACGGATAAAGATCCTTCCCAGACCCAAGCTGCCATCAACTAGAACTCTGGCTGCAAATGTAGGGCTAAATGCCTCCTAAAAACTGGCATCATGCATCTGGGGGACTGAGTTTTCTTTCACTTGGGAATGCGCCATTGTTTGCATCGAAGGCCACATACCTGGGAGTTGACAGCCGCATGCTGCAATTCCGCATGGACTAAGATTCCTCGCAGACCCAAGCTGCCACCGACTAGGACCCTGGCTGCCTTTGCAGGGCCAAAACCCTCCTCCAAACTGACATCAAGAAAGTGGGGGCAGAGTTCTCTTTCTCAGAGAAAAGGGAGACTTTTCTTGTCCCGGCCCGAAGGCTCAGTGCTCCCTGTTTCCTCCTGATTTTCCGTATGGATCAAGACTCTTTGCAGAAACAAGCTGCCACCGACAGGGACCCTGGCTGCCCTTGCAGGGCCAAAACCGTCTTCCAAACTGACATCAAGAAAGTGGGGGGCAGAGCTCTTTTTCTCAGAGAAAAGGGACACTTTTTGTGTCCTGGCTCTAAGGCACTGTGCTCCCGGACGCCACCTGAAATGCCACACGGATAAAGATCCTTCCCAGACCCAAGCTGCCATCAACTAGAACTCTGGCTCAAATTGTAGGGCTAAATGCCTCCTAAAAACTGGCATCATGCATCTGGGGGACTGAGTTTTTTTTCACTTGGAAATGCGCCATTGTTTGCATCGAAGGCCACATATCTGGGAGTTGACAGCCGCATGCTGAAATTCCGCATGGATTAAGATTCCTCGCAGACCCAAGCTGCCACCAACAAGGACCCTGGCTGCCCTTGCTGGGCCAAAACCCTCCTCCAAACTGACATCAAGAAAACTGGGGGGCAGAGTTCTCTTTCTCAGAGAAAAGGGACACTTTTTGTGTCCCGGCCCTAAGGCACTGTGCTCCCGAAGCCACCTGAATTCGTATGGATCAAGATTTTTTGCTGACGCAAAGCTGCCCATCAACAGGACGCTGGTTGCATTTCTAGGGCTAAAAAACCCTCCACCAAACCGACATCATGAATCTGGGGGCCTAAGTTTTCTTTCACGTGGAAAAGTGCCATCATTTGTATCGTAGGCCCCCTGTCTGGGAGTCGACTGCCGCCTCTTCAAATTCCGCATGGAGCAAGATCCCTCACAGACCCAAGCTGCCACCGACAAGGACCCTGGCTGCCCTTGCAGGGCCAAAACCCTCCTCCAAACTGACATCAAGAAACTGGGGTCAGAGGTCTCTATCTCAGAGAAAACGGGCACTTTCTCAATCCCGGCCCTAAGGCACTCTGCTCCCTGCTGCCTCCTGAAAATTCGTATGGATCAAGATTCCTCGCAGACCCAAGGTGGCACAATAAAGAGTCCTGGCTGCCCTTGCAGGGCCAAAACCCTCCTCCAAACTGACATCAAGAAACTGGGGGGCAGAGTTCTCTTTCTCAGAGAAAAGGGACACTTTTTGTGTCTTGGCTCTAAGGCACTGTGCTCACGGACGCCACCTGAAATGCCACACGGATAAAGATCCTTCCCAGACCCAAGCTGCCATCAACTAGAACTCTGGCTGCAATTGTAGGGCTAAATGCCTCATAAAAACTGGCATCATGCATCTTGGGGACTGAGTTTTCTTTCACTTGGAAATGCGCCATTGTTTCTATCGAAGGCTACATATCTGGGAGTTGACAGCCGCATGCTGAAATTCCGCATGGATTAAGATTCCTCGCAGACCCAAGCTGCCACCAACAAGGACCCTGGCTGCCCTTGCAGGGCCAAAACCCTCCTCCAAACTGACATCTAGAAACTGGGGGGCAGAGCTCTCTTTCTCAGAGAAAAGGACAGTTTTTTTGTCGTGGCCCTAAGCCCACTGCTGCTCCCGGACCCACCTGAAATGCCACGGATAAAGATCGCTTCCCAGACCAGGCTGGCCATCAACTAGAACTTGGCTGCAATTGTAGGGCTAAATTCCTCCTAAAACTGGCATCACTGCTCTGGGGGACTGAGTTTTTCTTTCACTATGGAAAAGCGCCATCGTTTGTTTTTGAGGCCCCATGTCTGGGAGTTGACAGCCGCTTGCGGAAATTCTGCACAGATTAAGATTCCTCGCAGACCCAAGCTGCAACCAAAAGAGACACTGACTGCCCTTGCAGGGCCAAAACCCTCCTCCAAACTGACATCAAGAAACTGGGGGGCAGAGTTCTCTTTCTCAGAGAAAAGGGACACCTTTTGTGTCCTGGCCCTAAGGCACTCTGCTCCCGGACGCCACCAGAATTTCCGTATGGATCAAGAATTTTGCTGACGCAAGCTGCCATCAACCAGGACTCTGGTTGCATTTGTAGGGCTAAAACCCCCCAGAAAACCGATATCATGAATCTGGGGGCCTAAGTTTTCTTTCACGTGGAAAAGTGCCATCATTTGTATCGTAGGCCCACTGTCTGGGAGTCGACTGCCGCCTCTTCAAATTCCGCATGGAGCAAGATCCCCCACAGACCCAAGCTGCCACCGACAAGGACCCTGGCTACCCTTGCAGGGCCAAAACCCTCCTCCAAACTGACATCAAGAAACTGGGGGGCAGAGTTCTCTTTCTCAGAAGAAAGGGACACTTTTGTTTCTCGGCCCTCAGGCACTCTGCTCCCTGCTGCCTCCTGAAATTCCGTATGGATCAAGATTCCTCGCAGACCCAAGGTGCCACCGAGAAGGACCATGGCTGCCCTTGCAGGGCCAAAACCCTCCTCCAAACTGACATCAAGAAAGTGGGGGGCAGAGTTCTCTTTCTCAGAGAAAACGGACGCTTTTTGTGTCCCGGCTCTAAGGCACTGTGCTCCCGGACGCCACCTGAAATGCCACACAGATCAAGATCCTTCCCAGACCCAAGCTGCCATCAACTAGAACTCTGGCTGCAAATGTAGGGCTAAATGCCTCCAAAAAATGGCATCATGCATCTGGGGGACTGAGTTTTCTTTCACATGGAAAAGCGCCATCGTTTGTTTTGGAGGCCCCGTGTCTGGGAGTTGACAGCCGCTTGCGGAAATTCCACACAGATTAAGATTCCTCGCAGACCCATGCTGCCACCGGCAAGGACCCTGGCGGTCCTTGCAGGGCCAAAACCCTCCTCCAAACTGACATCAAGAAACTGGGGGGCAGAGCTCTCTTTCTCAGAGAAAAGGGACATTGTTTGTGTCCCGGCCCTAAGGCACTGTGCTCCCGGATGCCTCCTGAAATGCCGCAGGGATCAAGATCCTTCCCAGACCCAAGCTGCCATCAACTAGAACTCTGGCTGCATTTGTAGGGCTAAAAGCCTCCTAAAAACTGGCATCATGCATCTGGGGGACTGAGTTTTCTTTCACTTGGTAATGCGCCATTGTTTGCATCGAAGGCTACATATCTGGGAGTCGAGAGCCTCATGCAGAAATTCCGCACAGGTTAAGATTCCTCGCAGACCCAAGCTGCCACCAACAAGGACCCTGGCTGCCCTTGCAGGGCCAAAACCCTCCTCCAAACTGACATCAAGAAACCTGGGGGCAGAGTTCTCTTTCTCAGAGAAAACGGACACTTTTTGTGTCCCGGCCCTAAGGCACTGTGCTCCCAGACGCCACCTGAAATTCCGTATGAATAAAGATTATTCGCTGACGCAAGCTGCCATCAACCAGGACTCTGGTTGCATTTGTAGGGCTAAAACCCCCCACCAAACCGATATCATGAATCTGGGCGCCTAAGTTTTCTTTCACGTGGAAAAGTGCCATCATTTGTATCGTAGGCCCCCTGTCTGGGAGTCGACTGCCGCCTCTTCAAATTCCGCATGGAGCAAGATCCCTCACAGACCCAAGCTGCCACCGACTAGGACCCTGGCTGCCCTTGAAGGGCCAAACCCTCCTCCAAACTGACATCAAGAAACTGGGGGGCAGAGTTCTCTTTCTCAGAGAAAAGGGACACTTTTTGTGTCCTGGCCCTAAGGCACTGTGCTCCCTTCTGCCTCCTGAAAATTCGTATGGAGCAAGATCCCTCACAGAACCAAGCTGCCACCAAAAAGGACCCTGGCTGCCCTTGCAGGGCCAAAACCCTCCTCCAAACTGACATCAAGAAACTGGGGGGCAGAGTTCTCTTTCTCAGAGAAAAGGGACACTTTTTGTGTCCCGGCCCTAAGGCACTGTGCTCCCGGACGCCACCTCAAATGCCACACCGATAAAGATCCTTCTCAGACCCAAGCTGCCATCAACTAGAACTCTGGCTGCAAATGTAGGGCTAAATGCCTCCTAAAAACTGGCATCATGCATCTGGGGGACTGAGTTTTCTTTCACATGGAAAAGCGCCATTGTTTGCATCGAAGGCCACATATCTGGGAGTTGACAACCGCATGCTGAAATTCCGCATGGATTAAGATTCCTCGCAGACCCAAGCTGCCACCAACAAGGACCCTGGCTGCCCTTGCAGGGCCAAAACCCTCCTCCAAACTGACATCAAGAAACTGGGTGGCAGAGCTCTCTTTCTCAGAGAAAAGAACACTTTTTGTGTCCTGGCCCTAAGGCACTGTGCTCCCGGACGCCACCTGAATTTCCGTATGGATCAAGATTATTCGCTGACGCAAGCTGCCATCAACCAGGACTCTGGTTGCATTTGTAGGGCTAAAACCCTCCACCAAACCGACATCATGAATCTGGGGGCCTAAGTTTTCTTTCACGTGGAAAAGTGCCATCATTTGTATCGTAGGCCCCCTGTCTGGGAGTCGACTGCCGCCTCTTCAAATTCCGCATGGAGCAAGATCCCTCACAGACCCAAGCTGCCACCGAGAAGGACCCTGGCTACCCTTGCAGGGCCAAAACCCTCCTCCAAACATACATCAAGAAACTGGGGGGCAGAGGTCTCTATCTCAGAGAAAACGGACACTTTCTGTATCCCGGCCCTAAGGCATTCCGCTCCCTGCTGCCTCCTGAAAATTCGTATGGATCAAGATTCCTTGCAGACCCAAGGTACCACAATAAAGAGCCCTGGCTGCCCTTGCAGGGCCAAAACCCTCCTCCAAACTGACATCAAGAAACTGGGGGGCAGAGTTCTTTTTCTTAGAGGAAAGGGACACTTTTTGTGTCCCGGCCCTAAGGCACTGTGCTCCCTGCTGCCTCCTGAAATTCCGCATGGATCAAGATCCCTCACAGCCCTAAGCTGCCACCGAGAAGGACCCTGGCTGCCCTTGCAGGGCCAAAACCCTCCTCCAAACTGACATCAAGAAAGTGGGGGGCAGAGTTCTCTTTCTCAGAGAAAAGGGACACTTTTTGTGTCCCGGCCCTAAGGCACTCTCCTCCCGGACGCTACCTGAAATGCCGCATGGATCAAGAACCTTCCCAGACCCAAGCTGCCATCAACTAGAACTCTGGCTGCAATTGTAGGGCTAAATGCCTCCTAAAAACTGGCATCATGCATCTGGGGGAATGAGTTTTCTTTCACTTGGTAATGCGCCATTGTTTGCATCGAAGGCCACATATCTGGGAGTTGACAGCCGTATGCTGAAATTCCTCATCGATTAAGATTCCTCACAGACCCAAGCTGCCACCAACAAGGACCCTGGCTGCCCTTGCAGGGCCAAAACCCTCCTCCAAACATACATCAAGAAACTGGGGTGCAGAGGTCTCTATCTCAGAGAAAACGGACACTTTCTGTATCCCGGCCCTAAGGCACTCCGCTCCCTGCTGCCTCCTGAAAATTCGTATGGATCAAGATTCCTCGCAGACCCAAGGTGGCACAATAAAGAGCCCTGGCTGCCCTTGCAGGGCCAAAACCCTCCTCCAAACTGACATCAAGAAACTGGGGGGCAGAGTTCTCTTTCTCAGAGGAAAGGGACACTTTTTGTGTCCCGGCCCTAAGGCACTGTGCTCCCTGCTGCCTCCTGAAATTCCGTATGGATCAAGATCCCTCACAGACCCAAGCAGCCATTGACAAGGACCCTGGCTGCCCTTGCAGGGCCAAAACCCTCCTCCAAACTGACATCAAGAAACTGGGGGGCAGAGTTCTCTTTCTCAGAGAAAAGGACACTTTTTGTGTCCCGGCCCTAAGGCACTCTGCTCCCGGACGCCACCTGAATTTCCGTATGGATCAAGATTTTCGCTGACGCAAGCTGCCATCAACCAGGACTCTGGTTGCATTTGTAGGGCTAAAACCCTCCACCAAACCGACATCATGAATCTGGGGGCCTAAGTTTTCTTTCACGTGGAAAAGTGCCATCATTTGTATCGTAGGCCCCCTGTCTGGGAGTCGATTGTCGCCTCTTCAAATTCCGCATGGAGCAAGATCCCTCACAGACCCAAGCTGCCACCGAGAAGGACCCTGGCTGCCCTTGCAGGGCCAAAACCCTCCTCCAAACTGACATCAAGAAAGTGGGGGGCAGAGTTCTCTTTCTCAGAGGAAAGGGACTCTTTTTGTTTCTCGGCCCTCAGGCACTGTGCTTCTTGCTGCCTCCTGAAATTCCGTATGGATCAAGATTCCTCGCAGACCCAAGCTGCCACCGACAAGGACCCTGGCTGCCCTTGCAGGGCCAAAACCCTCCTCCAAACTGACATCAAGAAACTGGGGGGAGAGTTCTCTTTCTCAGAGAAAAGGGACACTTTTTGTGTCCCGGCCCTAAGGCACTCTGCTCCCGGACGCCACCTGAAATGCCGCATGGATCAAGATCCTTCCCAGACCCAAGCTGCCATCAACTAGAACTCTGGCTGCAATTGTAGGGATAAATGCCTCCTAAAAACTGGCATCATGCATTAGGGGGACTGATTTTTCTTTCACATGTAAAAGCGCCATTGTTTGTATCGAAGGCCACATATCTGGGAGTTGACTGCCGCATGCTGAAATTCCACATGGATTAAGATTCCTTGCAGACCCAAGCTGCCACCAACAAGGACCCTGGCTGCCTTTGCAGGGCCAAAACCCTCCTCCAAACTGACATCAAGAAACTGGGGGGCAGAGCTCTCTTTCTCAGAGAAGAGGACACTTTTTGTGTCCCGGCCCTAAGGCACTCTGCTCCCGGACGCCACCTGAATTTCCGTATGGATCAAGATTTTTCGCTGACACAAGCTGCCATCAACCAGGACTCTGGTTGCATTTGTAGGGCTAAAACCCTCCATCAAACCGACATCATGAATCTGGGGGCCTAAGTTTTCTTTCACGTGGAAAAGTGCCATCATATGAATCGTAGGCCCCCTATCTGGGAGTCAACTGCCGCCTCTTCAAATTCCGCATGGAGCAAGATCCCTCACAGACCCAAGCTGCCACCGACTAGGACCCTGGCTGCCCTTGCAGGGCCAAAACCCTCCTCCAAACTGACATCAAGAAAGTGGGGGGCAGAGTTCTCTTTCTCAGAGAAAAGAGACATTTTGTGTCCCGGCCCTAAGGCACTGTGCTCCCGGACGCCACCTGAAATGCCGCATGGATCAAGATCCTTCCCAGACCCAAGCTGCCATCACTAGAACTCTGGCTGCAATTGTAGGGCTAAATGCCTCCTAAAAACTGGCATCATGTATTTCCGAGACTGAGTTTTCTTTCACTTGGAAATGCGCCATTGTTTGCATCGAAGGCCAAATATCTGGGAGTTGAGAGCCTCATGCTGAAATTCCGCACAGATTAAGATTCCTCGCAGACCCAAGCTGCCACCGACAAGGACCCTGGCTGCCCTTGCAGGGCCAAAACCCTCCTCCAAACTGACATCAAGAAACTGGGGGGCAGAGCTCTCTTTCTTAGAGAAAAGAACACTTTGTGTGTCCCGGCCCTAAGGCACTGTGCTCCCGGAAGCCACCTGAATATCGGTATGGATCAAGAATTTTTGCTGACGCAAGCTGCCATCAACCAGGACGCTTGTTGCATTTGTAGGGCTAAAACCCTCCACCAAACCGATATCATGAATCTGGGGGCCAAAGTTTTCTTTCACGTGGAAAAGTGCCATCATTTGTATCATAGGCCCCCTGTCTGGGAGTCGACTGCCGCCTCTTCAAATTCCGCATGGAGCAAGAACCCTCACAGACCCAAGCTGCCACCGACACGGACCCTGGCTGCCCTTACAGGGCCAAAACCCTCCTCCAAACTGACATCAAGAAACTGGGGGGCAGAGTTCTCTTCCTCAGAGAAAAGGGACAATTTTTGTTTCTCGGCCCTCAGGCAGTCTGCTCCCTGCTGCCTCCTGAAATTCCGTATGGATCAAGATTCCTCGCAGACCTAGGCTACCACCAAGAAGGACCCCGGCTGCCCTTGCAGGGCCAAAACCCTCCTCCAAACTGACATCAAGAAACTGGGGGGCAGAGTTCTCTTTCTCAGAGAAAAGAACACTCTGTGTGTCCCAGCCCTAAGGCACTCTGCTCCCCGGGACGCCACCTGACTTTCGTATGGATTCAAGATTTATTCGCTGACGCAAGCTTGCCATTCACCAGGAACTCTTGGGTTGCATTTGTAGGGTCAAACCTTCCACCAAACGCGACTCATGAATCTGGGGCCTAAGTTTTCTTTCACGTGGAAAAGTGGCCATCATATGTAATCGTAGGCCCCGCCTGGTCTGGGAGTCGACTGCGCCTCTTCAATTCCGCAATGGAGCAAGATCCCTCCACAGACCAAGTGCCAACGAGGAGGAACGCCCTGGCTGCCCTTGCAGGGCCAAAACCCTCCTCCAAACTGACATCAAGAAACTGGGGGGCCAAAGAAAGGGTTTTTTTTTTCCTTTTTCCCCTTTTTTTCCTCAAAGAAAAGAAAAAAAGGGACACTTTTGTGTCCCTGGCCCTAAGGCACTGTGCTTCCGCTGCTTCCTGCCTGATATTCTGTATGGATCAAGATTCCTCGCAGACCCAAGCAGCCACCGACAAGTACCCTGGCTGCCCTTGCACGGCCAAAACCCTCCTCCAAACAGACATCAAGAAACTGGGGGACAGAGTTCTCTTTCTCAGACAAAAAGGACACTTTTTGTATCCCGGCCCTAAGGCACTCTGCTCCCTGCTGCTTCCTGAAAATCAGTATGGATCAAGATTCCTCGCAGACCCAAGGTGCGACAATAAAGAGCCCTGGCTGCCCTTGCAGGGCCAAAACCCTCCTCCAAACTGACATCAAGAAAGTGGGGGGCAGAGTTCTCTTTCTTAGAGAAAAGGGACACTTTTTGTTTCTTTGCCCTAAGGCACTGTGCTCCCTGCTGCCTCCTGAAATTCAGTATGGATCAAGACCTCTCATAGACCCAAGGTGCCACAATAAAGAGTCCTGGCTGCCCTTGCAGGGCCAAAACCCTCCTCCAAACTGACATCAAGAAACTGGGGGGCAGAGTTCTCTTTCTCAGAGAAAATGGACATTTTTTGTGTCCCGGCCCTAATACACTCTTCCCCTCGGACCCCCAACTGAAATGCCACATGGATGAAGATCCTTCCCAGACCCAAGCTGCCATCAACTAGAACTCTGGCTGCAATTGTAGGGCTAAATGCCTCCTAAAAACTGGCATCATACATCTGGGGGACTGAGTTTTCTTTCACGTCGAAATGCGCCATTGTTGGCATCAAAGGCCACATATCTCGGAGTTGACTGCCTCATGCTGAAATTCCACACAGATTAAGATTCCTCGCAAACCCAAGCTGCCACCAAGAAGGACAATGACTGCCCTTGCAGGGCCAAAACCCTCCTCCAAACTGACATCAAGAAACTGGGGGGCAGAGTTCTCTTTCTCATAGAAAAGGGACACTTTTTGTGTCCCGGCCCTACGCATGTGTTCGGACGCCACTGATATTCCGTAATGGATCAGATTCTTGCAGACGCCCAAGGTGCCACTGACAAGGACCCCGGCTGCCCTTGCAGGGCCAAAACCCTCCTCCAAACTGACATCAAGAAACTGGGGGGCAGAGTTCTCTTTCTCAGAGAAAAGGGACACTTTTTGTGTCCCGGCCCAAAGGCACTGTACTCCCTGCTGCCTCCTGAAATTCCGCATGGATCAAGATTCCTCGCAGCCCCAAGCTGCCACTGACCAGGACACAGGCTGCCCTTGCAGGGCCAAGACCCGCCTCCAACTGGACATCAAGAAACTGGGGGGCAGAGTTTCTTTCTAGAGAAAAGGGACACTTTTTGTGTCCGGCCCTAAGGCACTCTGCTCCGGACGCCAACCGTGAACTGCCACACGGATAATGATCCATCCCAGACCCAAGCTGCCATCAAATAGAACTCTGGCTGCAAATGTAGGGCTAAATGCCTCCTAAAAACTGGCATCATGCATCTGGGGGACTGAGTTTTCTTTCACGTGGAAAAGCGCCATTCGTTGTATCATAGGCCCCCTGTCTGGGAGTCGACTGCCGCCTCTTCAAATTCCGCATGGATTAAGATTCCTCACAGACCCAAGCTGCCACCAAAAAGGACACTGACTGCCCTTGCAGGGCCCAAACCCTCCTCCAAACTGACATCAAGAAAGTGGGGGGCAGAGTTCTCTTTCTCAGAGAAAGGGGACACTTTTTGTTTCTTGTCTCTAAGGCACTCTGCTCCCGGACGCCATCTTAAATGCCACACGTATAAAGATCCTTCCCAGACCCAAGCTGACATCAACTACAACTCTGGCTGCAAATGTAGGGCTAAATGCCTCCTAAAAACTGGCATCATGCATCTGGGGGACTGAGTTTTCTTTCACATGGAAAAGCGCCATTCTTTGTATCGGAGGCCCCATGTCTGGGAGTTGACTGCTGGTTGCGGAAATTCTGCGCAGATTAAGATTCCTCGCAGACCCAAGCTTCCACCAAAAATGACACTGACTGCCCTTGCAGGGCCAAAACCCTCCTCCAAACTGACATCAAGAAACTGGGGGGGCAGAGTTCTCTTTCTCAGAGAAAAGGGACACTTTTTGTGTCCTGGCCCTAAGGCACTCTGCTCCCGGACGCCACCTGAAATTCCGTATGGATCAAGATTATTCGCTGACGCAAGATGCCATCAACCAGGACTCTGGTTGCATTTGTAGGGCCAAAACCCTCCACCAAACCGACATCATGAATCTGGGGGCCTAAGTTTTCTTTCACGTGGAAAAGTGCCATCATTTGTATAGTAGGCCCTCTGTCAGGGAGTCGACTGCCGCCTCTTCAAATTCCACATGCAGCAAGGTCCCTCAGAGACCCAAGCTGCCACCGACTACGGTCCTGGTTGCCCTTGTAGAGCCAAAACTGTCCTCCTCCAAACTGACATCAAGAAAGTGGGGGGCAGAGTTCTCTTTCTCAGAGAAAAGGGACACTTTTTGTGTCCCGGCCCTAAGGCACTCTGCTCCCTGCTGCCTTCTGAAAATTCTGTATGGATCAAGATTCCTCGCAGACCCAAGCTGCCACAATAAGAGCCCTGGCTGCCCTTGCAGGGCCAAAACCCTCCTTCAAACTGACATCAAGAAAGTGGGGGGCAGAGTTCTCTTTCTCAGAGAAAACGGACACTTTTTTTTTCTCGGCCCGAAGGCACTGTGCTTCCTGCTGCCTACTGAAATACTGTATGGATCAAGATTTTTCGCTGCGCAAGCTGGGCGCATTCAACGCAGGCTCTGGTTGCATTTGTTAGGGCTCAAACCCGCCCCACAAAACGATATCATGAATCTGGGGCCTACAGTTTTCTTTCCCGTGGAAAAGTGCATAATTTGTAATCGTAGGCCCCTGTCTGGGAGTCGACTGCCGCCTCTTTCAAATTCCGCATTGGAGCAAGATCCCTTTCCCCCAAAACCAAAGAAACCCCCAAACAAAGCTTTTTTTGCCCCCCACGCTAGGCCTGGCTGCCCTTGCAGGGCCAAAACCCTCCTCCGAACTGACATCAAGAAACTGGGGGCAGAGTTCTCTTTCTCAGAGAAAAGGACAACTTTTTGTGTCCTGGCCGCTAAGCACTGTTGCTCCCTGCCGCCTCTTCAAATTCCGCATGGAGCAAGATCCCTCACAGACCCAAGCTGCCACCGAGAGGACCCTGGCTGCCCTTGCAGGGCCAAAACCCTCCTCCAAACTGACATCAAGAATCTGGGGGGCAGAGTTCTCTTTCTCCGAGAAAAGGGACACTTTTTGTGTCCGGGCTCTAAGGCACTCTGCTCACGGACGCCACCTGAAATGCCACACGGATAAAGATCCTTCCCAGACCCAAGCTGCCATCATCTACAACTCTGGCTGCAAATGTAGGGCTAAATGCCTCCTCAAAACTGGCATCATGCATCTGGGGGACTGAGTTTTCTTTCACATGGAAAAGCGCCATCGTTTGTTTGGAGGCCCCATGTCTAGGAGTTGACAGCCGCTTGCGGAAATTCTGCACAGATTAAGAATTCTGTCGCAGCCCAAGCTGCCACCAAAAAGAGACATCTGAACTGCCCTTGCAGGGCCAAAACCCTCCTCCAAACTGACATCAAAGACTGGGGGGCAGAGTTCTCTTTCCTCAGAGAAAAGGGACAAACACCTTTTGTGTCTGGCCCTAAAGGCACTCTTGCTCCGGACGGCCACCGATTTCCGGTATGGATCAAGGAATTTTTGCTGAACGGCAGCTGCCATCACCAGGAACTCTGTTGCATTTTGTAGGGCCTTAAAACCCCCAGAAAACGATATCATGAATCTGGGGGCCTAGTTTTCTTTCACGTGAAAAGTGCCATCATTTGGTAAATCGTGGCCCCCTGTTATGGGGAGTCCGACTGGCCCGCCTCTTCAAATTCCCGGGCATGGAGGCAAGATCCTTTCACAGATCCAAGCTGCCACCGAGAAGGACCCTGGCTGCCCTTGCAGGGCCAAAACCCTCGTCCAAACTGACATCAAGAAACTGGGGGGCAGAGTTCTCTTTCTCAGAGGAAAGGGACACTTTTTGTTTCTCGGCCCTCCGGCACTCTGCTCCCTGCTGCCTCCTGAAATTCCGTATGGATCAAGATTCCTCGCTGAGGCAAGATGCCATCCACTAGGACTCTGGTTGCATTTGTAGGGCCAAAACCCTCCTCCAAACTGACATCAAGAAACTGGGGGGCAGAGTTCTCTTTCTCAGAGAAAAGGGACACTTTTTGTGTCCCGGCCCTAAGGCACTGTGCTCCGTGACGCCACCTGAAATGCCGCATGGATCAAGATCCTTCCCGACCCAAGCTGCCATCAACTAGAACTCTGGCTGCAATTGTAGGGCTAAATGCCTCCTAAAAACTGGCATCATGCATCTGGGGGACTGAGTTTTCTTTCACATGGAAAAGCGCCATCGTTTGTTTTGGAGGCCCCGTGTCTTGGAGTTGACAGCCGCTTGCGGAAATTCCGCACAGATTAAGATTCCTCGCAGACCCAAGCTGCCACCTGCATAGGACCGTGGCGGTCCTTGCAGGGCCAAAACCCTCCTCCAAAGTGACATCAAGAAACTGGGGGGCAGAGTTCTCTTTCTCAGAGAAAAGGGACACTTTTTGTGTCCCGGCCCTAAGGCACTGTGCTCCCGGACGCCACCTGAAATGCCGCATGGATCAAGATCCTTCCCAGACCCAAGCTCCCATCAACTAGAACTCTGGCTGCATTTGTAGGGCAAAAAGCCTCCTAAAAACTGGCATCATGCATCTGGGGGACTGAGTTTTCTTTCACTTGGAAATGCGCCATTGTTTGCATCGAAGGCCACATATCTGGGAGTCGAGAGCCTCATGCAGAAATTCCGCACAGATTAAGATTCCTCGCAGACCCAAGATGCCACCAACAAGGACCCTGGCTGCCCATGCAGGGCCAAAACCCTCCTCCAAACTGACATCAAGAAACCTGGGGGCAGAGTTCTCTTTCTCAGAGAAAAGGGACACTTTTTGTGTCCCGGCCCTAAGGCACTGTGCTCCCGGACACCACCTGAAATTCCGTATGAATAAAGATTATTCGCTGACGCAAGCTGCCATCAACCAGGACTCTGGTTGCATTTGTAGGGCTAAAACCCTCCACCAAACCGACATCATGAATCTGGGCGCCTAAGTTTTCTTTCACGTGGAAAAGTGCCATCATTTGTATCGTAGGCCCCCTGTTTGGGAGTCGACTGCTGCCTCTTAAATTCCGCATGGAGCAAGATCCCTCACAGACCCAAGCTGCCACCGACAAGGACCCTGGCTGCCCTTGCAGGGCCAAAACCCTCCTCCAAACTGACAACAAGAAAGTGGGGGGCAGAGTTCTCTTTCTTAGAGAAAAGGGACACTATTTGCATCCCGGCCCTAAGGCACTGTTCTCCCTCCTGCCTGCTGAAATTCCGCATGGATCAAGATTCCTCGCAGACCCAAGCTGCCACCGAGAAGGACCTGGCTGCCCTTGCAGGGCCAAAACCCTCCTCCAAACTGACATCAAGAAAGTGGGGGGCAGAGTTCTCTTTCTCAGAGGAAAGGGACACTTTTTGTGTCCCGGCCCTAAGGCACTCTGCTCCCGGACGCCACCTGAAATGCCACACCGATAAAGATCCTTCCCAGACCCAAGCTGCCATCAACTAGAACTCTGGCTGCAATTGTAGGGCTAAATGCCTCCTAAAAACTGGCATCATGCATCTGGGGGACTGAGTTTTTTTTCACTTGGAAATGCGCCATTGTTTGCATCGAAGGCCACATATCTGGGAGTTGACAACCGCATGCTGAAATTCCGCATGGATTAAGATTCCTCGCAGACCCAAGCTGCCACCAAGAAGGACCCTGGCTGCCCTTGCAGGGCCAAAACCCTCCTCCAAACTGACATCAAGAAACTGGGGGGCAGAGCTCTCTTTTTCAGAGAAAAG
>JAVTVJ010008089.1:0-13234 GCA_034509425.1 Eopsaltria australis | reverse complement strand
GGGGAAAATTGGGGCAGTTCTGGGTCATTTTGGGGACTTTTTGGGGAAGTTTTGGGTCATTTTGGGTCTTTTGGAGGGCTTGGGGAAACACTTGATGCAAATGATGGAAATGCGATTAATTAACGCTGATGGACTCTGCGTTTCATGCAAATGAAGTTTATTGCAAGGGAATGAATAAGATTTAATTGAATCACGCCTGTATTTATGCAAAAAAATGATGAATATTCACCGACTATATGCAAATGAGGTTGGAGTGTGGATGTTGGTGTTAGGCCACGCCCCTTTTGATTCTAAAAAGGCTCCGTGATAACTGGGTGTGGCCACGCCCTTTATGCTAATCAGGGACAAACATGGTCAGCCCAAAACCCCCCAAATTCACCCCAAAATCCTGCTCAGATCATTCTAAACCATTCAGGGACCCCCAAAATCCCCCAAATTCACCCCAAAATCAACTTCAGATCCCCCTAAACCCATCAGGGACACCCAAAATCCCCCAAATTCACCCCAAAATCCACTTCAGATCCCTCTAAACCCCTCAGGGACACCCAAAATCCCCCAAATTCACCCCAAAATCAACTTCAGATCCCTCTAAACCCCTCAGGGATCCCCAAAATCTCCCAAATTCACCCCGAAATCCACTTCAGGTGCCCCTAAACCCCTCAGGGATCCCCAAAATCCCCCAAATTCACCCCAAAATCCACTTCAGATCCCTCTAAGCCCCTCAGGGATCCCCAAAATCTCCCAAATTCACCCCAAAATCCACTTCAGGTGCCCCTAAACCCCTCAGGGATCCCCAAAATCCACCAAATTCACCCCCCAATCCCCCATGTTCTACCTGGGACCCCCATCATCCCCTACATTTCCCCCCAAAGCCCTCAGATCGCCTCAAAACCCACTGCGTTAGCGCCACCTAGTGGCCGGGAGGTCTCAGTGCCTGCCGGGCTAGAGCCAGGCCGAGCAGGAGCTGCGCATGCGCCGCCTGCTGGGGGAGGAGTCGCTCGTCAGGCCATGTTCCTGGGGGCGGGGCCACGGCCGCTATGCAAATGAGGCGGCCTTAGATGGGAAAAATGACCAAATATGGAAAAGATGGCTGAAAATGGAGGAAAATGCGGTTTTTAGGGGGGAAAAGGGGGATCTGGGGGCAGTTTGGGGGGATTTGGGGAAAATTGGGGCAGTTTTGGGTCATTTTGGGTCTTTTGGAGGGCTTGGGGAAACACAATGCAAATGATGGAAATGCGATTGATTAACGCTGATGGACTCCGCTTTTCATGGAAATGAAGTTTATTGCAAGGGAATGAATAAGATTTAATTGAATCACGCCTGTATTTATGCAAAAAAATGATGAATATTCACCGACTATACGCAAATGAGGTTGGAGTGTGGATGTTGGTGTTAGGCCACGCCCCTTTTGATTCAAACAAGGCCCCGTGATCACTGGGTGTGGCCACGCCCTTTATGCTAATCAGGGATAAATATGGTCAGAGCCTCAAATCCCAAATTCACCCGCAACACCACTCAGATCCGTTCAAAACCCTCAGGTCCCTCAAATCCCAAATCACGACCAAAATCCCTTCCAGGTGCCCTAAACCCTTCAGGGATCCCAAAATCCACCAAATTCATTCCCCAGATCCCCAATTTCGCCTGGGGACCCCATCATCCCCTACATTTCCCCCCAGCCCTCAGTTGCCTCAAAACCCACTGCGTTAAGCGCCACCTAGTGGGCCGGGAGGCTGCAGTGCCTGGCCGGGCTAAGAGCCAGGCCGAGCAGGAAGCTGCGGCATGCGGCGCCCTGCTGGGGAGGAGTCGCCGTCAGGCCACGGCCCGGGGGGCGGGGCCGCGGCCGCTATGCAAATGAGGCGGCCTTAGATGGGAAAAATGACCAAATGTGAAAAGATGGCTGAAAATGGAGGAAAATGCGGTTTTTAGGGGGGAAAAGGGGATCTGGGGGCAGTTTGGGGCGATTTGGGGAAAATTGGGGCAGTTCTGGGTCATTTTGGGGACTTTTTGGGGAAGTTTTGGGTCATTTTGGGTCTTTTGGAGGGCTTGGGGAAACACTTGATGCAAATGATGGAAATGCGATGAATTAACGTTGATGGACTCTGCTTTTCACGCAAATGAAGTTTATTGCAAGGGAATGAATAAGATTTAATTGAATCAGGCCTGTATTTATGCAAAAAAATGATGAATATTCACCGACAAAATGCAAATGAGGTTGGAGCGTGGATGTTGGTGTTAGGCCACGCCCCTTTTGATTCAAACAAGGCCCCGTGATCCCTGGGTGTGGCCACGCCCTTTATGCTAATCAGGGACAAATATGGTCAGCCCCAAATCCCCCAAATTCACCCCAAAATCCACTTCAGATCCGTCAAAACCCTCAGCGATCCCCAAAATCCCCCAAATTCACCCCAAAATCCACTTCAGGTGCCTCTAAACCCCTCCGGGACACCCAAAATCCGCCAAATTCACCCCAAAATCATCTTCAGATCCTTCTAAAGCATTCTGGGACCCCCAAAATCCTCCAAATTCACCCCAAAATCCACTTCAGATCCCCCTAAACCGCTCAGGGACACCCAAAATCCCCGAAATTCACCCCAAAATCCACTTCAGGTGCCCCTAAACCCCTCAGGGATCCCCAAAATCCACCAAATTCACCCCACAATCCCCCATATTCTACCTGGGACCCCCATCATCCCCTACATTTCCCCCCAAAGCCCTCAGATCGCCTCAAAACCCACTGCGTTAGCGCCACCTAGTGGCCGGGAGGTCTCAGTGCCTGCCGGGCTAGAGCCAGGCCGAGCAGGAGCTGCGCATGCGCCGCCTGCTGGGGGAGGAGTCGCCCGTCAGGCCACGCCCCTGGGGGCGGGGCCGCGGCCGCTATGCAAATGAGGCGGCCTTAGATGGGAAAAATGACCAAATATGGAAAAGATGGCTGAAAATGGAGGAAAATGCGGTTTTTAGGGGGGAAAAGGGGGATCTGGGGGCAGTTTGGGGGGATTTGGGGAAAATTGGGGCAGTTCTGGGTCAGTTTGGGGACTTTTTGGGGAAGTTTTGGGTCATTTTGGGTCTTTTGGAGGGCTTGGGGAAACACTTGATGCAAATGATGCAATTGCGATGAATTAACGCTGATGGACTCTGCTTTTCATGCAAATGAAGTTTATTGCAAAGGAATGAATAAGATTTAATTGAATCACGCCTGTATTTATGCAAAAAAATGATGAATATTCACCGACTATACGCAAATGAGGTTGGAGTGTGGATGTTGGTGTTAGGCCACGCCCCTTTTGATTCAATCAAGGCCCCGTGATCACTGGGTGTGGCCACGCCCTTTATGCTAATCAGGGACAAATATGGTCAGCCCAAAATCCCCCAAATTCACCTCAAAATCCTGCTCAGATCCTTCTAAAGCCCTCAGGGACCCTCAAAATCCCCAAATTCACCCCAAAATCCACCTCAGGTGCCTCTAAACCCCTCAGGGACACCCAAAATCCCCCAAATTCACCCCAAAATCCACTTCAGATCCCTCTAAACCCCTCAGGGACACCCAAAATCCCCCAAATTCACCCCAAAATCAACTTCAGATCCCTCTAAACCCCTCAGGGATCCCCAAAATCTCCCAAATTCACCCCAAAATCCACTTCAGGTGCCCCTAAACCCCTCAGGGATCCCCAAAATCCCCCAAATTCACCCCAAAATCCACTTCAGATCCCTCTAAACCCCTCAGGGACACCCAAAATCCCCGAAATTCACCCCAAAATCCACTGCAGGTGCCCCTAAACCCCTCAGGGATCCCCAAAATCCACCAAATTCCCCCCACAATCCCCCATATTCTGCCTGGGACCCCCATCATCCCCTACATTTCCCCCCACAGCCCTCAGATCGCCTCAAAACCCACTGCGTTAGCGCCACCTAGTGGCCGGGAGGTCTCAGTGCCTGCCGGGCTAGAGCCAGGCCGAGCAGGAGCTGCGCATGCGCTGCCTGCTGGGGGAGGAGTCGCCCGTCAGGCCACGGCCCTGGGGGCGGGGCCGCGGCCGCTATGCAAATGAGGCAGCCTTAGATGGGAAAAATGACCAACTATGGAAAAGATGGCTGAAAATGGAGGAAAATGCGGTTTTTATAGGGGAAAAAAGGGATCTGGGGGCAGTTTGGGGGATTTGGGGAAAATTGGGGCAGTTCTGGGTCATTTTGGGGACTTTTTGGGGAAGTTTTGGGTCATTTTGCGTCTTTTGGAGGGCTTGGGGAAACAATGCAAATGATGGAAATGCGATTGATTAATGCTGATGGACTCTGCTTTTCATGCAAATGAAGTTTATTGCAAGGGAATGAATAAGATTTAATTGAATCACGCCTGTATTTATGCAAAAAAATGATGAATATTCACTAACTATACGCAAATGAGGTTGGAGTGTGGATGTTGGTGTTAGGCCACGCCCCTTTTGATTCAAACAAGGCCCCGTGATCACTGGGTGTGGCCACGCCCTTTATGCTAATCAGGGACAAACATGGTCAGGCAAAAATCCCCATTAAATTCACCCCAAAATCCTGCTCAGATCCTTCTAAACCATTCAGGGACCCCCAAAATCCCCCAAATTCACCCCAAAATCCACTTCAGGTGCCCCTAAACCCTTCAGGGATCCCCAAAATCCACCAAATTCACCCCACAATCCTCCATATTCTGCCTGGGACCCCCATCATCCCCTACATTTCCCCCCAAAGCTCTCAGATTGCCTCAAAACCCACTGCGTTAGCGCCACCTAGTGGCCGGGAGGTCTCAGTGCCTGCCGGGCTCGAGCCAGGCCGAGCAGGAGCTGCGCATGCGCCGCCTGCTGGGAGGATCGCCCGTTATTGGGCCACGCCCCTGGGGGCGGGGCCGCGGCTGCTATGCAAATGAGGCGGCCCTTAGATGGGAAAACAATGAGCAAGATAGTGGAAAAGATGGCTGAAAATGGAGGAAAATGCGGTTTGTAAGGGGAAAAGGGGGATCTGGGCAGTTTGGGGGTTATTTGGGGAAAATTGGGGCAGTTGTCTGGTCATTTGGGGGACTTTTTGGGGACTTTTTGGGGAAGTTTTGGGTCTTTTGGAGGGCTTGGGGAAACACTTGATGCAAATGATGGAAATGCGATTAATTAACGCTGATGGACTCTGCTTTTCATGCAAATGAAGTTTATTGCAAGGGAATGAATAAGATTTATTGAATCACGCCTGTATTTATGCAAATAAATGATGAATATTCACCGACTAGACGCAAATGAGGTTGGAGTGTGGATGTTGGTGTTAGGCCACGCCCCTTTGGATTCAAACAAGGCCCCGTGATCACTGGCTGTGGCCACGCCCTTTATGTTAATCAGGGACAAATATGGTCAGCCCAAAATCCCCATTAAATTCACCCCAAAATCCTGCTCAGATCCGTCTAAAACCCTCAAGGACCCCCCAAATCCCCCAAATTCACCCCAAAATCCACTTCAGATCCGTCAAACCCCTCAGGGATCCCCAAAATCCCCCAAATTCAACCCAAAATCCACTTCAGGTGCCTCTAAAACCCTCAGGGACACCCAAAATCCCCCAAATTCACCCCAAAACCATCTTCAGATCCTTCTAAACCGCTCAGGGACCCCCAAAATCCCCAAATTCACCCCAAAATCCACTTCAGGTGCCCCTAAACCCCTCAGGGATCCCCAAAATCCACCAAATCACCCCACATATCCCCATTATTCTGGCCTGGGACCTCGCATCATGCCGCTACATTTCCCCCCAAAGCCCTCAGATCGCCTCTAAACCCACTGCATTAGCGCCACCTAGTGGCCGGGAGGTCTCAGTGCCTGCCGGGCTAGAGCCAGGCCGAGCAGGAGCTGCGCATGCGCCGCCTGCTGGGGGAGGAGTCGCCCGTTAGGCCACGCCCCTGGGGGCGGGGCCGCGGCCGCTATGCAAATGAGGCGGCCTTAGATGGGAAAAATGACCAAATATGGAAAAAGATGGCTGAAAATGGAGGAAAATGCGGTTTTTAGGGGGGGAAAGGGGGATCTGGGGGCAGTTTGGGGCGATTTGGGGAAATTTGGGGCAGTTCTGGGTCATTTTGGGGACTTTTTGGGGAAGTTTTGGGTGCATTTTGGGTCTTTTGGAGGGCTTGGGGAAACTTGATGCAAATGATGTAAATGCGATGACCTTAACGCTGATGGACTCTGCTTTTCATGCAAATGAAGTTTATTGCAAGGGAATGATAGATTTAATTGAATCACGCCTGTAATTTATGCAAAAAAATGATGAATAATTCACGACTATTACCGCAAATGAGGTTGGAGTGTGGATGTTGTCGTTAGGTCCACGCCTTTTGATTCTAAAGGCTCGTATCCCCTGGTGTGGCCACGCCTTATGCTAATCAGGGACAAATATGGTCAGCCCAAAACCCCCCAACTTCACCCCAAAATCCTGCTCAGATCATTCTAAACCCCTCAGGGACCCCCAAAATCCCCCAAATTCACCCCAAAATCCACTTCAGATCCCCCTAAACCGCTCAGGGACACCCCAAAATCCCCCAAATTCACCCCAAAATCCACTTCAGGTGCCCCTAAACCCCTCAGGGATCCCCAAAATCCACCAAATTCCCCCCACAATCCCCCATATTCTGCCTGGGACCCCCATCATCCCCTACATTTCCCCCCAAAGCCCTCAGATCGCCTCAAAACCCACTGCGTTAGCGCCACCTAGTGGCGGGGAGGTCTCAGTGCCTGCCGGGCTAGAGCCAGGCCGAGCAGGAGCTGCGCATGCGCCGCCTGCTGGGGGAGGAGTCGCCCGTCAGGCCACGGCCCTGGGGGCGGGGCCGCGGCCGCTATGCAAATGAGGCGGCCTTAGATGGGAAAATGACCAAATATGGAAAAGATGGCTGAAAATGGAGGAAAATGCGGTTTTTAGGGGGGAAAAGGGGGATCTGGGGGCAGTTTGGGGGCATTTGGGGAAAATTGGGGCAGTTCTGGGTCATTTTGGGGACTTTTTGAGGAAGTTTTGGGTCATTTTGCATCTTTTGGAGGGCTTGGGGAAACACTTGATGCAAATGATGCAATTGCGATGAATTAACGCTGATGGACTCTGCTTTTCATGCAAATGAAGTTTATTGCAAGGGAATGAATAAGATTTAATTGAATCACGCCTGTATTTATGCAAAAAAATGATGAATATTCCCCGACTATACGCAAATGAGGTTGGAGTGTGGATGTTGGTGTTAGGCCACGCCCCTTTTGATTCAAACAAGGCCCCGTGATCACTGGCTGTGGCCACGCCCTTTATGCTAATCAGGGACAAACATGGTCAGGCAAAAATCGCCATTAAATTCACCCCAAAATCCTGCTCAGATCCTTCTAAACCATTCAGGGACCCCCAAAATCCCCCAAATTCACCCCAAAATCAACTTCAGATCCCCCTAAACCCATCAGGGACACCCAAAATCCCCCAAATTCACCCCAAAATCCACTTCAGATCCCTCTAAACCCCTCAGGGATCCCCAAAATCTCCCAAATTCACCCCCAAATCCACTTCAGGTGCCCCTAAACCCCTCAGGGATCCCCAAAATCCACCAAATTCACCCCACAATCCCCCATATTCTACCTGGGACCCCCATCATCCCTACATTTCCCCCCAAAGCCCTCAGATCGCCTCAAAACCCACTGCGTTAGCGCCACCTAGTGGCCGGGAGGTCTCAGTGCCTGCCGGGCTAGAGCCAGGCCGAGCAGGAGCTGCGCATGCGCCGCCTGCTGGGGGAGGAGTCGCCCGTCAGGCCACGCCCCTGGGGGCGGGGCCGCGGCCGCTATGCAAATGAGGCGGGCTTAGATGGGAAAAATGACCAAATATGGAAAAGATGGCTGAAAATGGAGGAAAATGCGGTTTTTAGGGGGGAAAAGAGGGATCTGGGAGCAGTTTGGGGGGATTTGGGGAAAATTGGGGCAGTTCTGGGTCATTTTGGGGACTTTTTGGGGAAGTTTTGGGTCATTTTGAGTCTTTTGGAGGGCTTGGGGAACACTTGATGCAAATGATGGAAATGCGATTAATTAACGCTGATGGACTCTGCTTTTCATGCAAATGAAGTTTATTGCAAGGGAATGAATAAGATTTAATTGAATCACGCCTGTATTTATGCAAATAAATGATGGATATTCACCGACTATACGGAAATGTGGTTGAGTGTGGATGTCTTGATGTTGGGTCCTCGCCCTTTTGAATTTCAACAGCCCGGTATCACTGGGTGTGGCCACGCCCTTTTATGCGTAATCAGGCAGAATATGGTCAGCCCCCAAATCCCAAATTCACCCACCAAAATCCACCTTCAGATGCGTCAAAACCCCTCAAGGACCCCAAATCCCCCATTCACCAAAATCCACTTCAGGTGCCCCTAACTCCTCAGGGATCCCAAAATCCCCAATTACACTCCCAACAATCCCTATTCTGCCTGGGACCCAAATCATCTACATTTCCCCCCAAAGCCCTCAGATCGCCTCAAAACCCACTGCGTTAGCGCCACCTAGTGGCCGGGAGGTCTCAGTGCCTGCCGGGCTAGAGCCAGGCCGAGCAGGAGCTGCGCATGCGCCGCCTGCTGGGGAAGGAGTCGCCCGTCAGGCCACGCCCCTGGGGGCGGGGCCGCGGCCGCTATGCAAATGAGGCGGCCTTAGATGGGAAAAATGACCAAATATGGAAAAGATGGCTGAAAATGGAGGAAAATGCGGTTTTTAGGGGGGAAAAGGGGATCTGGGGGCAGTTTCGGGGGAATTGGGGAAAATTGGGGCAGTTCTGGGTCATTTTGGGGACTTTTTGGGGAAGTTTTGGGTCATTTTGGGTCTTTTGGAGGGCTTGGGGAAACACTTGATGCAAATGATGGAAATGCGATAAATTAACGCTGATGGACTCTGCTTTTCATGCAAATGAAGTTTATTGCAAGGGAATGAATAAGATTTAATTGAATCACGCCTGTATTTATGCCAAAAAATGATGAATATTCACCGACTATACGCAAATGAGGTTGAGTGTGGAATGTTGGGTGTTTAGGCCACGCCCCTTTTGATTCTTAAAAAAGGCTCCGTAGGATCACTGGGTGTGGCACGCCCTTTATTGCTATTAATGCAGGGACAAATATCGGTCAGCCCAAAAATCCGCCCAAATTCCGACGACCAATCCCTGCTGCAGATTCATTTCCTAAAAGCCATTCATGGCCCCAAATCCACCAATTCACCCCAAAATCCACTTCAGATCCCTCTAAACCCCTCAGGGATCCCCAAAATCTCCCAAATTCACCCCAAAATCCACTTCAGGTGCCCCTAAACCCCTCAGGGATCCCCAAAATCTACCAAATTTTCCCCACAATCCCCCATATTCTACCTGGGACCCCCATCATCCCCTACATTCCCCCCAAAGCCCTCAGATCGCCTCAAAACCCACTGCGTTAGCGCCACCTAGTGGCCGGGAGGTCTCAGTGCCTGCCGGGCTAGAGCCAGGCCGAGCAGGAGCTGCGCATGCGCCGCCTGCTGGGGGAGGAGTCGCCCGTCAGGCCACGCCCCTGGGGGCGGGGCCGCGGCCGCTATGCAAATGAGGCGGCCTTAGATGGGAAAAATGACCAAATATGAAAAAGATGGCTGAAAATGGAGGAAAATGCGGTTTTTAGGGGGGAAAAGGGGGATCTGGGGGCAGTTTGGGGCGATTTGGGGAAAATTGGGGCAGTTCTGGGTCATTTTGGGGACTTTTTGGGAAAGTTTTGGGTCATTTTGGGTCTTTTGAAGGGCTTGGGGGAACACTTGATGCAAATGATGGAAATGCGATTAATTAACGCTGATGGACTCTGCTTTTCATGCAAATGAAGTTTATTGCAAGGGAATGAATAAGATTTAATTGAATCACGCCTGTATTTATGCAAAAAAATGATGAATATTCACCGACTAGACGCAAATGAGGTGGAGTGTGGATGTTGGTGTTAGGCCACGCCCCTTTTGAGTCAAACAAGGCCCCGTGATCACTGGGTGTGGCCACGCCCTTTATGCTAATCAGGGACAAACATGGTCAGCCCAAAATCCCCATTAAATTCACCCCAAAATCCTGCTCAGATCATTCTAAACCATTCAGGGACCCCCAAAATCCCCCAAATTCACCCAAAATCAACTTCAGATCCCCCTAAACCCCTCAGGGACACCCAAAATCCCCGAAATTCACCCCAAAATCCACTTCAGGTGCCCCTAAACCCCTCAGGGATCCCCAAAATCCACCAAATTCACCCCACAATCCCCCATATTCTGCCTGGGACCCCCATCATCCCCTACATTTCCCCCCAAAGCCTTCAGATCGCCTCAAAACCCACTGCGTTAGCGCCACCTAGTGGCCGGGAGTTCTCAGTGCCTGCCGGGCTAGAGCCAGGCCGAGCAGGAGCTGCGCATGCGCCGCCTGCTGGGGGAGGAGTCGCCCGTCAGGCCACGCCCCTGGGGGCGGGGCCGCGGCCGCTATGCAAATGAGGCGGCCTTAGATGGGAAAAATGACCAAATATGGAAAAGATGCCTGAAAATGGAGGAAAATGCGGTTTTTAGGGGGGAAAAGGGGGATCTGGGGGCAGTTTGAGGGGATTTGGGGAAAATTGGGGCAGTTCTGGGTCATTTTGGGGACTTTTTGGGGAAGTTTTGGGTCATTTTGGGTCTTTTGGAGGGCTTGGGGAAACACTTGATGCAAATGCGATTAATTAACGCTGATGGACTCTGCTTTTCATGCAAATGAAGTTTATTGCAAGGGAATGAATAAGATTTAATGAATCACGCCGTATTTCTCATGCAAATAAAGATTGAATATTCACCACCACTACGCAATGAGGTTGGAGTCGTGGATGTTGGTGTTACCCACGCCCCCTCTTGATCAAACCAAGGCCCGTGATCAGCTGGCGCTTGTGGCCCACGCCCTTTATATGCCTAATCAGGGCACAAAATATGGCAGCCCCAAACACCCCCCCAATTCACCCCAAATCCTGCTCAGATCCTTCTAAACCCCTCAGGGACCCCCAAAATCCCCCAAATTCACCCCAAAATCCACTTCAGATCTCCCTAAACCGCTCAGGGACACCCAAAATCCCCCAAATTCACCCCAAAATCCACTTCAGGTGCCCCTAAATCCCTCAGGGATCCCCAAAATCCACCAAATTCACCCCACAATCCCCCATATTCTACCTCGGACCCCCATCATCCCCTACATTTCCCCCCAAAGCCCTCAGATCGCCTCAAAACCCACTGCGTTAGCGCCACCTAGTGGCCGGGAGGTCTCAGTGCCTGCCGGGCTAGAGCCAGGCCGAGCAGGAGCTGCGCATGCGCCGCCTGCTGGGGGAGGAGTCGCCCGTCAGGCCACGGCCCTGGGGGCGGGGCCGCGGCCGCTATGCAAATGAGCGGCCTTAGATGGGAAAAATGAGCAAATATGGAAAAGATGGCTGAAAATGGAGTGAAATGAGTTTTTATAGGGGAAACCGCATCCGTGCAGATCTGGGGGCAGTTATTTGGGCCGGCATTTCGGGCAAACAAACTTGGCCGGCATTCTGGGTCCATTCTATTAGATACCGTTTTGGTCCTTAGCAGCTTTTGGGTCATTTTGGGTCGTTTGGAGGGCTTGGGGAAACACTTGATGCAAATGATGGAAATGCGATTAATTAACGCTGATGGACTCTGCTTTTCATGCAAATGAAGTTTATTGCAAGGGAATGAATAAGATTTAATTGAATCACGCCTGTATTTATGCCAAAAAAATGATGAATATCATCACGACATACGCAAATGCAGGTTTGGAGTGTGACTGTTGGCCTCGTTAGGCCACGCCCCTTTTGATTCAAAGAAGGCCCCGTGATCACTGGGTGTGGCCACGCCCTTTATGCTAATGAGGGACAAATATGGTCAGCCCAAAAACCCCATTAAATTCACCCCAAAATCCTGCTCAGATCCTTCTAAACCCCTCAGGGACCCCCAAAATCCTCCAAATTCACCCCAAAATCCACTTCAGATCTCCCTAAACCGCTCAGGGACACCCAAAATCCCCCAAATTCACCCCAAAATCCACTTCAGGTGCCCCTAAACCCCTCAGGGATCCCCAAAATCCACCAAATTCACCCCACAATCCCCCATATTCTACCTGGGACCCCCATCATCCCCTACATTTTCCCCCCAAGCCCTCAGATCGCCTCAAAACCCACTGCGTTAGCGCCACCTAGTGGCCGGGAGGTCTCAGTGCCTGCCGGGCTAGAGCCAGGCCGAGCAGGAGGTGCGCATGCGCCGCCTGCTGGGGGAGGAGTCGCCCGTCAGGCAACGCCCCTGGGGGCGGGGCCGCGGACGCTATGCAAATGAGGCGGCCTTAGATGGGAAAAATGACCAAATATGGAAAAGATGGCTGAAAATGGAGGAAAATGCGGTTTTTAGGGGGGAAAAGGGGGATCTGGGGGCAGTTTGGGGGGATTTGGGAAAATTGGGGCAGTTCTGGGTCATTTTGGCTTTTTGACGGGAAGTTTTGGGTCATTTTGGTCTTTTGAGGGCCTTGGGAAACACTTGCATGCAAATGCGATAATTAACGCGCAGGACTCTGCTTTTCATGCAAATGAAGTTTATTGCAAGGGAATGAATAAGATTTAATTGAATCACGCCTGTATTTATGCCAAAAAATGATGAATATTCACCGACTATACGCAAATGAGGGTGGAGTGTGGATGTTGGTGTTAGGCCACGCCCCTTTTGATTCAAACAAGGCCCCGTGATCACTGGGTGTGGCCACGCCCTTTATGCTAATCAGGGACAAATACGGTCAGCCCAAAACTCCCCAAATTCACGCCAAAATCCTGCTCAGATCCTTCTAAACCCCTCAGGGACCCCTAAAATCCCCCAAATTCACCCCAAAATCCACTTCAGATCCCCCTAAACCCCTCAGGGACACCCAAAATCCCCCAAATTCACCCCAAAATCCACTTCAGGTGCCCCTAAACCCCTCAGGGATCCCAAAAATCCACCAAATTCACCCCACAATCCCCCATATTCTACCTGGGACCCCCATCATTCCCTTACATTTCCCCCCAAAGCCCTCAGATCGCCTCCAAACCCACTGCGTTAGCGCCACCTAGTGGCCGGGAGGTCTCAGTGCCTGCCGGGCTAGAGCCAGGCCGAGCAGGAGCTGCGCATGCGCCGCCTGCTGCGGGAGGAGTCGCCCGTCAGGCCACGCCCCTGGGGGCGGGGCCGCGGCCGCTATGCAAATGAGG
>JAVTVJ010008087.1:0-14359 GCA_034509425.1 Eopsaltria australis | reverse complement strand
AAATAGCCCCAAAATGGCCTTAAAAATGACCCAAAAATAGGCCCAGAATAGCCCCAAAAATGGCTCAAAAATTACCCAAAAATAGCCCTAAAATCACCCCAAAATGGCCCAAAAATAGTGCCCTAAATGACACAAAAATGGCCCTAAAATTACCCAAAAATAGCTCAAAAATGACGGAAAGATAAACACAAAAATGACCCAAAATGATCCCAAAATAGCACCATAAATGGCCCCAAAAATGGCCCCAAGAATGGCCCTAAAAATGACTCAAAATTGGCCATAAAATGATCTAAAAATTCCCCTATAAATGACCCCAAACAAGGCTCCTTCGAAATTAGCCCCTAAGAAAATGCAAAGACCTTAAAATGACCCAAAAATGGCCCAAAAATTGCTCCAAAATAGACCCTAAAAGGCCCCAAATAGCCCCTAAAAAAGGCCCCCAAACACCAAAATAACCCAAAAATTGGCCCAAAATTGACCCAAAATAGCCCCAAAATGGCCCTAAAAATGGCCTCCAAAATGAGCCAAAATGGGCCGTAAAATAACCCAAAATTCCGCCTATAAATCACTGAAAAATAGGCCCAAAATAGCCCAAAAAATGACCCAAAAATCACCCCAAAATGGCCCATAAATCGCCGAAAAATGACTCAAAAATTGACCCAAATACGGGCCCAAAAGCTCTCCGAAAATCACCCAGAAATAGTCCTAAACCTAGACCCAAAAACGGCTCAAAAATGACCCAAACAAGGCCCTAAAAGGGCCCCAAGAATGGCCCAAAAATGACCCAAAATTGGCTGTAAAATGATGCAAAACATCCCCAATAAATGACCCAGAAATTGCACCAAAAATAGCCTTTAAACAGCCCCAAAAAATGACCCAGAAATGGCTCAAAAATGGCCCCAAAATTGACCTAAAAATGGCCCAAAACAATGATCCAAAAATGGCTCAAAAATGGCTCCAAAATAGCCCCCGAAATTGCCCAAAAAAGACCCAAAAATGACACAAAATTAAGCCCAAAAATAGATTCCCGAACTACCAAAATGGCCCCCGCAGGACCCGGATGTACTCTGCGCATGCTCAGTAGGTTCTGAATTACCAAAATGGCCGCCGCAGTACCCGGATGTACTCCGCGCATGCTCAGTAAGCCCTGAACTACCAAAATGCCCGCCGCAGTGCCCGGATGTACTCGGCGCATGCGCAATTGGTCCCGAACTACCAAAATGGCCGCCGCAGTGCCCGGATGTACACACAAATGTCCCTAAAAATGATGGAGAAATGGCCCCAAAAATGACCCAAAAAGGCACAGAAATGGCCCTAAAGATGACTCAAAAATAGCCCATAAAAGGCCCCAAAAACCACCCAAAAATTACTCAAAAATAGCCCCAAAGATGACCCAAAAATGACCCAGAAATGACCCAAAAAAGCCCCCAAAAGGCCACAAAAATGACCCAAAAATGACCTCAAAAATTCCCCCGTAAATGACCCAAAAATGGCCCTGAAATGGCCACAAAAATGGCCCCGATAGTGGCGCAAAAAAGACTAAGAAATAGCCCAAAAATGGCCCAAAAATGACCCAAAAATAAGCCCAAAATAGACTCAAAAAATGAATCAGAAATTGACCCAAATATGGGCCCTAAATGGCCCCTAAAATGGCCCAGAAATGACTCCAAAAATGACTCCATAAATGGACCCAAAAGTGACCCCAAAATAGCTTAAAAATTGCCAAAACATGCCCAAAAATTCATCCAAAACACACCCAAAGATGACCCAAGAATGATCCAAAAATAGCCTAAAAATGACCAAAAAATAGCCCCCAAAAAAACCCCAAAAATGGCCCACAAATGATCTAAAATGATCCAAAACAATGACAGAAAAATGGCCCAAAAATGGCCCAGAAATGGCCCCAAATGTCTCCAAAAATGGCCTAAAAAATGACCAAAAAATGGACCAAAAAAATGACGCAAAAATAACATGAAAATGACTCAAAAATAGCCCAAAAAATAGCCCATAAAAGGCCCCATGAACGACCAAAAAATGACAAAAAAATCCCTCCATAAATGACCCAAAAATGACGTAAAAATTGGACAAAAAATGGCCCAAAAATAGACCCAAAATACCTCCAAAAATAACCTGAAAATGACACAAAAAAGCTTAAAAATAGCCCCAAAAATGACCCAGAAATGGCCCAAAAATGACCCAAAAATAGCCCTAAAATGACCAAAAAACAGCCCAAAAATGACCAAAAAAATATCCCAAAAAAGACTCAAGAAGGGCCCATAAATGACCCAAAAAATGGCAACGATATGCCCCTGAATATGGCCCCAAAATTGGCCAAGAAATGGCCCCGAAAATGAATCAGAAATGGCCCCGAAAATGACCAAAAAAAGACCTAAGAATGGGCCCAAAATGGCTCCGAAGGTGGCCCCAAAAATGAACCCCAAAGTGGCCCCAAAATAGTCCAAAATTGACAAAAAAATGGCCCCATAAGTGGTCCAAAAAATGACCCAAAAATTGGCCCAAAAGTGACCCAAAAATGGCCGCAAAAATGGCCGCAAAATTGACAAAAAAATGGCCCCAGAAATGGTCCAAAAATAACCCAAAAATTGGCCCAAAAATGACCCCAAAATAGACCTTAACATTTATCCCAAAATGACCCAAAAATGGCCGTAAAATGGTTACAAAACTGGCCATAAATGACCAAAATTCACCCCAAAATGACTCTAAATGGCCCCAAATTGGGACCAAAAAATGGCCCAAAACAACGACCAAAAATTAGCCCCTTGCTATAAGGACCCAAAATGGCCCAAAAATAAATCTCCAAACAGAGCCCCAAAATGACCCAAAATGGCCCCAAATTGACCTGCAAACTGGCCCCAAAATGACCAAAATGACTCTCAAAAAGTGGGCCCAAAATGGCTCTGAAAATGGCACTAAAAATGGCCTTAAAAATGACCCAAAAATAGGCCCAGAATAGCCCCCAAAATGGCTCAAAAATTACCCAAAAATAGCCCTAAAAATCACCCCAAAATGGCCCAAAAATAGTGCCCTAAATGACACAAAAATGGCCCTAAAATTACCCAAAAATGGCTCAAAAATGACGGAAAGATAAACACAAAAATGACCCAAAATGATCCCAAAATAGAACCATAAATGGCCCCAAAAATGGCCCCAAGAATGGCCCTAAAAATGACTCAAAATTGGCCATAAAATGATCTAAAATTTCCCCTATAATGACCCCAAACAAGGCTCGAAATAGCCCCAAGAAATGACCTAAAAATGACCCAAAATGGCCCAAAAATTGCCCAAAAAATAGACCCTAAAAGGCCCTAAAAATAGCCCCTAAAAGGCCCCCAAAATGGGCCAAAAGTAACCCAAAAATTGGCCCAAATTGACCTTGGGTAGCCCCAGTGTCGGCCCTTCTTAAAAAATGGCCTCCAAAATGAGCCAAAATGGGCCGTAAAATAACCCAAAATTCCGCCTATAAATCACTGAAAAATAGGCCCAAAATAGCCCAAAAAATGACCCAAAAATCACCCCAAAATGGCCCATAAATCGCCCAAAATGACTCAAAAATTGACCCAAATACGGGCCCAAAAGCTCTCCGAAAATCACCCAGAAATAGTCCTAAAACTAGACCCAAAAACGGCTCAAAAATGACCCAAAAAAGGCCCTAAAAGGGCCCCAAAAATGGCCCAAAAATGACCCAAAATTGGCTGTAAAATGATGCAAAACATCCCAAATAAATGACCCAGAAATTGCACCAAAAATAGCCTTTAAAACAGCCCCAAAAAATGACCCAGAAATGGCTCAAAATGGCCCCAAAATTGACCTAAAATGGCCCAAAACAATGATCCAAACAGGTTCAAAAATAGCCCTGAAATTGCCGCAAAAAGACCCAAACAGGACCCAAAATTAAGCCTCCAAAATAGGACTCGAACTACTAAATGGCCATGAGTACCCGGATGTACCCGCGCATGCCTAGTAGGCCCTGAATTAATAAAATGGCCGGGCTGCGGAGTACCCGGATGTACTCCACAAGCATGCTCAGCGGTAATCAATCCCCTGAACTACCAGAATGGTCACTACAGTACCCGGATGTACTCGGCGCATGTGCAATTGGTCCCGAACTACCAAAATGGGCTGCCGCAGTGCCCGGATGTGGCCACAATAAATGTCCCCAAAATGATGGAGAAATGGCCCCAAAAATGACCCAAAAAGGCACAGAAATGGCCCTAAGATGACTCAAAAATAGCCAATAAAAGGCCCAAAACACGACCCAAAAATTACTCAAAAATAGCCCCAAAGATGACCCAAAAATGACCCAGAAATGACCCAAAAAAGCCCCCAAAAGGCCACAAAAATGACCCAAAAATGACCTCAAAAATTCCCCCGTAAATGACCCAAAATGGCCCTGAAATGGCCACAAAAATGGCCCCGATAGTGGCGCAAAAAAGACCAAGAAATAGCCCAAAAAATGGCCCAAAAATGACCCAAAAATAAGCCCAAAATAGACTCAAAAAATGAATCAGAAATTGACCCAAATATGGGCCCTAAATGGCCCCGAAAATGGCCCAGAAATGACTCCAAAAATGACTCCATAAATGGACCCAAAAGTGACCCCAAAATAGCTTAAAATTGCCAAAACATGCCCAAAAATTCATCCAAAAACACACCCAAAGATGACCCAAGAATGATCCAAAAATAGCCTAAAAATGACCAAAAAATAGCCCCCAAAAAAAACCCCAAAATGGCCCACAAATGATCTAAAAATGATCCAAAACAATGACAGAAAAATGGCCCAAAAATGGCCCAGAAATGGCCCCAAATGTCTCCAAAAATGGCCTAAAAAATGACCAAAAAATGGACCAAAAAATGACGCAAAAATAACATGAAAATGACTCAAAAATAGCCCAAAAAATAGCCCCTAAAAGGCCCCATGAACGACCACAAAAATGACCAAAAAATCCCTCCATAAAATGACCCAAAATGACGTAAAATTGACAAAAAATGGCACAAAAATAGACCCAAAATACCTCCAAAAATAACCTGAAAATGACACAAAAAAGCTTGAAAATAGCCCCAAAAATGACCCAGAAATGGCCCAAAAATGACCCAAAAATAGCCCTAAAAATGACCAAAAAACAGCCCAAAAATGACCAAAAAAATATCCCAAAAAAGACTCAAGAAGGGCCCATAAATGACCCAAAAATGGCAACGATATGCCCCCGAATATGGCCTCAAAATTGGCCAAGAAATGGCCCCGAAAATGAATCAGAAATGGCCCCGAAAATGACCAAAAAAAGACCCAAGAATGGGCCCAAAATGGCTCCGAAGGTGGCCCCAAAAATGAACCCCAAAGTGGCCCCAAAATAGTCCAAAATTGACAAAAAATGTCCCCATAAGTGGTCCAAAAATGACCCAAAAATTGGCCCAAAAGTGACCCAAAAATGGCCGCAAAAATGGCCGCAAAATTGACAAAAAAATGGCCCCAGAAATGGTCCAAAAATAACCCAAAAATTGGCCCAAAATGACCCCAAAATAGACCTTAACATTTATCCAAAAATGACCCAAAAATGGCCGTTAAATGGTTACAAAACTGGCCATAAAATGACCAAAAATTCACCCCAAAAATGACTCTAAAATGGCCTCAAAATTGACCAAAAATGGCCCAAAACAACGACCAAAAATAGCCTCATATATGACCCAAAATGGCCCAAAAATAGCCCCAAAATGGCCTCAAAAATGACCCAAAAAATGGCCCCAAATTGACCCAAAACTGGCCCTAAAAATGACCAAAAAATGACTCAAAAGTGGGCCCAAAATGGCTCTGAAAATGGCCCTAAAAATGGCCTTAAAAATGACCCAAAAATAGGCCCAGAATAGCCCCAAAAATGGCTCAAAAATTACCCAAAAATAGCCCTAAAAATCACCCCAAAATGGCCCAAAAAAAGTGCCCTAAATGACACAAAAATGGCCCTAAAATTACCCAAAAATGGCTCAAAAATGACGGAAAGATAAACACAAAAATGACCCAAAATGATCCCAAAATAGCACCATAAATGGCCCCAAAATTGGCCCCAAGAATGGCCCTAAAAATGTCTCAAAATTGGCCATAAAATGATCTAAAATTTCCCCTATAAATGACCCCAAACAAGGCTCGAAATAGCCCCAAGAAATGACCTAAAAATGACCCAAAATGGCCCAAAAATTGCCCAAAAAATAGCCCCCTAAAGGCCCTAAAATACCCCTAAAAGGCCCCCAAAATGCCGTCCAAAAACCAAAATAATTGGCGCCCCAAATAATTGACCCAAAAATAGCCCCAAAATGGCCCTAAAAATGGCTCCAAAATGAGCCAAACAATGGCCGCTAATATAACCAAATTCCGCCTATAAAGACTGAAAATAGGCCCAAAATAGCCCAAAAAATGACCCAAAAATCACCCCAAAATGGCCCATAAATTCGCCCAAAAATGATTCAAAAATTGACCCAAATACGGGCCCAAAAGCTCTCCGAAAATCACCCAGAAATAGTCCTAAAACTAGACCCAAAAACGGCTCAAAAATGACCCAAAAAAGGCCCTAAAAGGGCCCCAAAAATGGCCCAAAAATGACCCAAAATTGGCTGTAAAATGATGCAAAACATGCCCAATAAATGACCCAGAAATTGCACCAAAAATAGCCTTTAAAACAGCCCAAAAAAATGACCCAGAAATGGCTCAAAAATGGCCCCAAAATTGACCTAAAAATGGCCCAAAACAATGATCCAAAAATGGCTCAAAAATGGCTCCAAAATAGCCCCGGAAATTGCCCAAAAAAGACCCAAAAATGACCCAAAATTAAGCCCCAAAATAGACTCGAACTACCAAAATGGCCCTCGCCGCATACACGGCATGCTACTCCCCCACCGCATGCGCACTTGGTCTCCGAAACTACCAAAATCCGCGCCGCCGCCAGTGCCCGGATGTACTCAGGCGCATGCGCAATTGTCCCCGAAACTACCAAAATGGCCACCGCTAGTGCCGGATGTACTCGGCGCATGCCGCACCTTGGTCCCAACTACCAAAATGCGGCCGGCCGCCACTGCCCCGGAATACTCAGCGCTGCGCAACTTGCGTCGCCCGAAAACTCACCAAAATGGCCGCCCGCAGCTACCCGGATGACTCGGCGCCAGATGCGCAATATGGTCCCAAACCACCAAAATGGCCGCCGCCAGTGCCCGGATGTACTCCGCGCATGCCGCAATTGCCGTTCCCGAAACTACCAAAATGTCCGCCGCAGTACCCGGATGTACTCGGCGCATGCGCAATTGGTCCCGAACTACCAAAATGGCCGCCGCAGTGCCCGGTGTACTCGGCGCATGCGCACTTGGTCCTGAACTACCAAAATGGCCGCCGCAGTGCCCGGATGCACTCAGCGCATGCGCACTTGGTCCCGAACTACCAAAATGGCCGCCGCAGTACCCGGATCTACTCCGCGCATGCTCAGTAAGCCCTGAACTACCAGAATGGCCGCCGCAGTACCCGGATGTACTCGGCGCATGCGCACTTGGTCCCGAACTACCAAGGTGGCCGCCGCAGTGCCCGGATGTACTCGGCGCATGCTCAGTAAGCCCTGAACTACCAAAATTACCGCCGCAGTACCGGATGTACTCGGCCCGCGATGCCGCAATTGGTCGCGAAAACCACCAAAAATGGCCGCCGCGTGCCCGGATTTACTCGGCGCGATGCGCCCAATTGTCCCGAACTTCCGAAAAATGGCGCTGCAGGGCCGGATGTACTCGAGGCGCATGCGCCAGTTTGGTCTCCGAACTACCAAATGGCCGCCGCAGTGCCGGATGTACTCCGGCGCGATGCTGCCACTTGCGTCCCGTAACCACCAAGATGGCCGCCGCAGTGCCCGGATCGTACTCGCGCCTTAAATGCGCACTTGGCTGCCCGAACTACAAAAATGGCCCGCCCGCATCCCGGATGTACACACAAATGTCCCCAAAAATGATGGAGAAATGGCCCCAAAAATGACCCAAAAAGGCACAGAAATGGCCCTAAAGATGACTCAAAAATAGCCCATAAAAGGCCCCAAAAACTACCCAAAAATTACTCAAAAATAGCCCCAAAGATGACCCAAAAATGACCCAGAAATGACCCAAAAAAGCCCCCAAAAGGCCACCAAAATGACCCAAAAATGACCTCAAAAATTCCCCCGTAAATGACCCAAAAATGGCCCTGAAATGGCCACAAAAATGGCCCCGATAGTGGCGCAAAAAAGACCAAGAAATAGCCCCAAAATGGCCCAAAAATGACCCAAAAATAAGCCCAAAATAGACTCAAAAAATGAATCAGAAATTGACCCAAATATGGGCCCTAAATGGCCCCGAAAATGGCCCAGAAATGACTCCAAAAATGACTCCATAAATGGACCCAAAAGTGACCCCAAAATAGCTTAAAAATTGCCCAAACATGCCCAAAAATTCATCCAAAAACACACCCAAAGATGACCCAAGAATGATCCAAAAATAGCCTAAAAATGACCAAAAAATAGCCCCCAAAAAAACCCCAAAAATGGCCCACAAATGATCTAAAAATGCTCCAAAACAATGACAGAAAAATGGCCCAAAAATGGCCCAGAAATGGCCCCAAATGTCTCCAAAAATGGCCTAAAAAATGACCAAAAAATGGACCAAAAAATGACGCAAAAATAACATGAAAAAGACTCAAAAATAGACCAAAAAATAGCCCCTAAAAGGCCCCATGAACGACCAAAAAATGACAAAAAAATCCCTCCATAAATGACCCAAAAATGACGTAAAAATTGGACAAAAAATTGCCCAAAAATAGACCCAAAATACCTCCAAAAATAACCTGAAAATGACACAAAAAAGCTTAAAAATAGCCCCAAAAATGACCCAGAAATGGCCCAAAAAATGACCCAAAAATCAGGCCCTAAAAAAAAAAAATGCACCAAAAAACAGCCCCAAAAATGACCAAAAAAACTATCCCAAAATAAGACTCAAGAAGGGCCCATAAATGACGCCAAAAAATGGCAACGATATCCCCTCCGAATATTGGCCCCAAAATTGGGCAAGAAATGCCCCGAAAATGAATCAGAAATTGGCCCCGAAAATGACCAAAAAAAACCCCAAGAATGGGCCCAATAATGGGCTCCGAAGCGTGGCCCCAAAAAAGAACCCCAAAGCTGGCCCCAAAATAGTCCCCAAAATTGACAAAAAAATGGCGCCCATAAGTGTCCAAAAATGACCCAAAAATTGCGTCCCAAAAGTATGCACCCAACAAAATATTGGCCGCTCAAAAATGGCCGCAAATTGGACAAAAAAAAAACTTGGGCCCCAGAAATGGCGTCCAAAAATGACCCAGAAATGGCCCAAAAATGACCCAAAATAGACCTTAACATTTATCCAAAAATGACCCAAAAATGGCCGTAAAATGGTTACAAAACTGGCCATAAAATGACCAAAAATTCACCCCCAAAATGACTCTAAAATGGCCTCAAAATTGACCAAAAATGGCCCAAAACAACGACCAAAAATAGCCTCATATATGACCCAAAATGGCCCAAAAATAGCCCCAAAATGGCCTCCAAAATGACCCAAAAATGGCCCCAAATTGACCCAAAACTGGCCCTAAAAATGACCACAAAATGACTCAAAAGTGGGCCCAAAATGGCTCTGAAAATGGCCCTAAAAATGGCCTTAAAAATGACCCAAAAATAGGCCCAGAATAGCCCCAAAAATGGCTCAAAAATTACCCAAAAATAGCCCTAAAAAATCACCCCAAAATGGCCCAAAAATAGTGCCCTAAATGACACAAAAATGGCCCTAAAATTACCCAAAAATGGCTCAAAAATGACGGAAAGATAAACACAAAAATGACCCAAAATGATCCCAAAAATAGCACCATAAATGGCCCCAAAAATGGCCCCAAGAATGGCCCTAAAAATGACTCAAAATTGGCCATAAAATGATCTAAAATTTCCCCTATAAATGACCCCAAACAAGGCTCGAAATAGCCCAAAGAAATGACCTAAAAATGACCCAAAATGGCCCAAAAATTGCCCAAAAAATAGACCCTAAAAGGCCCTAAAAATAGCCCCTAAAAGGCCCCCAAAATGGTCCAAAAATAACCCAAAAATTGGCCCAAAATTGACCCAAAATAGCCCCAAAATGGCCCTAAAAATGGCCTCCAAAATGAGCCAAAATGGGCCGTAAAATAACCCAAAATTCCGCCTATAAATCACTGAAAAATAGGCCCAAAATAGCCCAAAAAATGACCCAAAAAATCACCCCAAAATGGCCCATAAATCGCCCAAAAATGACTCAAAAATTGACCCAAATACGGGCCCAAAAGCTCTCCGAAAATCACCCAGAAATAGTCCTAAAACTAGACCCAAAAACGGCTCAAAAATGACCCAAAAAAGGCCCTAAAGGGGCCCCAAAAATGGCCCAAAAATGACCCAAAATTGGCTGTAAAATGATGCAAAACATCCCCAATAAATGACCCAGAAATTGCACCAAAAATAGCCTTTAAAACAGCCCCAAAAAATGACCCAGAAATGCCTCAAAAATGGCCCCAAAATTGACCTAAAAATGTCCCAAAACAATGATCCAAAAATGGCTCAAAAATGCGCCTCCAAAATAGCCCCTGAAATTGCCCAAAAAAGACCCAAAAATGATCCCAAATTAAGCCCAAAATAGACTCGAACTACCTTGGCCGCCGCAGTACCCGGATGACTCCGCCGCATGCGCACTTGGTCCCGAACTACAAAAATGCCGCCGCAGTGCCCGGATTTACTCGGCACATGCGCAGCACATTTCTAGACGCCAAAATGGCCGCCGCAGTGCCCGGATGTACTCTGCGCATGCGCACTTGGTCCCAAACTACCAAAATGGCCGCCGCCATGCCCGGATGTACTCCGCGCATGCGCAGTTGTTCCCGAACTACCAAAATGGCCGCCGCAGTACCCGGATGTACTCGGCGCATGCGCAATTGGTCCCGAACTACAAAAATGGCCGCCGAAATTCGCAGATGTACTCCGCGCATGCGCAGTTTGTCCCGAACTCCAAAAATGGCCGCCGCAGGACCCGGATGTACTCGGCGCATGCGCACTGGACCCCGAACTACCAAGATGGCCGCCGCAGTACCCGGATGTACTCAGCGCATGCGCACTTGGTCCCGAACTACAAAAATGGCCGCCGAAGTGCCCGGATGTACTCGGCGCATGCCCAATGGTCCCGAACTACCAAAATGGCCGCGAAGCCCGGATGTACTCGGCATGCTCATAAGCCCGAAACTACCAAAAATTGCCGCCGCAGTACCCGAGATGTACTCGGCGCATCGGCAATTGTCCCGAACCACCAAAATGGCCGCCGCAGTGCCCGATGTACCGGCCGCATGCGCAATGGTCCATACTTCAAAATGCGCCGCCGCCAGTACCCGATGTTCTCGGCGCATTGCCGCAGTTGGTTCCCGAACTACCAAAAATGCCGCCGCAGTGCCCGGATTTACTCCCGCAGCGGCAATTGTCCCGAACTACCAAAATGGCCGCCGCAGTACTCTGATGTACTCGGCGCATGCGCAATTGGTCCCGAACTACCAAAATGGCCGCCGCAGTGCCCAGATGTACACACAAATGTCCTCAAAAATGATGGAGAAATGGCCCCAAAAATGACCCAAAAAGGCACAGAAATGGCCCTAAAGATGACTCAAAAATAGCCCATAAAAGACCCCAAAAACGACCCAAAAATTACTCAAAAATAGCCCCAAAGACGACCTAAAAATGACCCAGAAATGACCCAAAAAAGCCCCCAAAAGGCCACAAAAATGACCCAAAAATGACCTCAAAAATTCCCCCGTAAATGACCCAAAAATGGCCCTGAAATGGCCACAAAAATGGCCCCGATAGTGGCGCCAAAAAGACAAAGAAATAGCCCAAAAATGGCCCAAAAATGACCCAAAAATAAGCCCAAAATAGACTCAAAAAATGAATCAGAAATTGACCCAAATATGGGCCCTAAATGGCCCCGAAAATGGCCCAGAAATGACTCCAAAAATGACTCCATAAAAGGACCCAAAAGTGACCCCAAAATAGCTTAAAAATTGCCAAAACATGCCCAAAAATTCATCCAAAAACACACCCAAACATGACCCAAGAATGATCCAAAAATAGCCTAAAAATGACCAAAAAATAGCCCCCAAAAAAACCCCAAAAATGGCCCACAAATGATCTAAAAATGATCCAAAACAATGACAGAAAAATGGCCCAAAAATGGCCCAGAAATGGCCCCAAATGTCTCCCAAAATGGCCTAAAAAATGACCAAAAAATGGACCAAAAAATGACGCAAAAATAACATGAAAATGACTCAAAAATAGCCCAAAAAATAGCCCCTAAAAGGCCCCATGAACGACCAAAAAAATGACCAAAAAATCCCTCCATAAATGACCCAAAAATGACGTAAAAATTGGACAAAAAACGGCCCAAAAATAGACCCAAAATACCTCCAAATATAACCTGAAAATGACACAAAAAAGCTTAAAAATAGCCCCAAAAATGACCCAGAAATGGCCCAAAAATGACCCAAAAATAGCCCTAAAAATGACCAAAAACCAGCCCAAAAATGACCAAAAAAATATCCCAAAAAAGACTCAAGAAGGGCCATAATGACCCAAAAAATGGCAACATATGCCCCCGAATATGCTCCAAAAATTGCGCCAAGAAATGGCCCCGAAAATGAATCAGAAATGGCCCGAAAATGACCAAAAAACCAGAATCGGCCCAAAATGCTCGAAGGTGCCCCAAAAAGAACCCCAAAGTCCCCAAAAAATAGTCCAAAATTGACAAAAAAAATGGCCCCCATAATGTGCCGTCCAAAAAGACCAAAAATTGCCCAAAAGTGACCAAAAATCCGCAAAAATGGCCGCAAAATTGACAAAAAAATGCCCAGAAATGTCCAAAAATAACCCAAAACATGCCCAAAATGACCAAAATAAGACCTTAACATTTATCCAAAAATGACCCAAAAATGGCCGTAAAATGTTTACAAAACTGGCCATAAAATGACCAAAAATTCAACCCAAAAATGACTCTAAAATGGCCTCAAAATTGACCAAAAATGGCCCAAAACAACGACCAAAAATAGCCTCATATATGACCCAAAATGGCCCAAAAATAGCCCCAAAATGGCCTCAAAAATGACCCAAAAATGGCCCCAAATTGACCCCAAACTGTCCCTAAAAATGACCAAAAAATGACTCCAAAAGTGGCCCAAAATGCCTCTGAAAATGCCTAAAATGCGCCTTAAAAATGAACCCAAAAATAGCCAGAATAGCCCCAAAAATTGCTCAAAAATTACCCAAAAATAGCCCTAAATATCACCCCAAAATGGCCCAAAAATAGTGCCCTAAATGACACAAAAATGGCCCTAAAATTACCCAAAAATGGCTCAAAAATGACGGAAAGATAAACACAAAAATGACCCAAAATGATCCCAAAATAGCACCATAAATGGCCCCAAAAATGGCCCCAAGAATGGCCCTAAAAATGACTCAAAATTGGCCATAAATGATCTAAAATTTCCCCTATAAATGACCCCAAACAAGGCTCGAAATAGCCCCAAGAAATGACCTAAAAATGACCCAAAATGGCCCAAAAATTGCCCAAAAAATAGACCCAAAAAGGCCCTAAAAATAGCCCCGAAAAGGCCCCCAAAATGGTCCAAAAATAACCCAAAAATTGGCCCAAAATTGACCCAAAAATAGCCCCAAAATGGCCCTAAAAATGGCCTCCAAAATGAGCCAAAATGGGCCGTAAAATAACCCAAAATTCCGCCTATAAATCACTGAAAAATAGGCCCAAAATAGCCCAAAAAATGACCCAAAAATCACCCCAAAATGGCCCATAAATCGCCCAAAAATGACTCAACAATTGACCCAAATACGGGCCCAAAAGCTCTCCGAAAATCACCCAGAAATAGTCCTAAAACTAGACCCAAAAACGGCTCAAAAATGACCCAAAAAAGGCCTAAAAGGGCCCCAAAAATGGCCCAAAAATGACCCAAAATTGGCTGTAAAATGATGCAAAACATCCCCAATAAATGACCCAGAAATTGCACCAAAAATAGCCTTTAAAACAGCCCCAAAAAATGACCCAGAAATGGCTCAAAAATGGCCCCAAAATTGACCTAAAAATGCCCAAAACAATGATCCAAAAATGGCTCAAAAATGGCTCCAAAATAGCCCCTGAAATTGCCCAAAAAAGACCCAAAAATGACCCAAAATTAAGCCAAAAATAGACTCGAACTACCAAAATGGCCGCCGCAGTACCCGGATGTACTCGGCGCATGCGCACT
>JAVTVJ010008082.1:0-13267 GCA_034509425.1 Eopsaltria australis | reverse complement strand
ATATTGGACTTCAATGGGGAAAAATTTTGGGATAAAAATGCCCCCGTTGGACCAAACCCCAAGAGTTTGGTCAATGGGGAAGAATTTTGGGATAAAAACGCCCCAGTTGGGTGAAAAAGTCAAGGTTGGAACTCAACAGGGATGAATTTTGCGGAATAAGGCCCAGTTGGGTGGGAAAGCCAATGTTGGGTGGAAAAATCAATGTTAAATGTGAATGAGAAAAATTTCGGGATAAGAACGCCCCCGTTGGACCAAACCCCAAGACTTCGGTCAACGAGGATGAATTTTGGGATAAAAACGCTCTCTTTGGACCAAACCCCAAGATTTTGGTCAATGGGGAAGAATTTTGGGATAAAAACGTCCCAATTGGGTGAAAAAGTCAACGTTGGATGAAAAAGTCAAGGTTGGAACTCGACAGGGATAAGTTTTGGGATAAAAGCGCTCCAATTGGACGGAAAATCAAACATATGGTGGAAAACCCTATATTGGACCTCAATGGGGACAAATTTTGGGATAAAAACACCCCAATTAGACGGAAAAGTCAATGTTGGGTTAAAAAGTCAATGTTCAATGTCAATGGGTCAAATTTTGGGATAAAAACGCCCTCGTTGGTCCAAAACCTACATTCTGGTCAATGGGGATGAATTTTTGGGATAAAAACGTCCCAATTGGGTGAAAAAGTCAACGTTGGATGGAAAAGTCAAGTTTGGAACTCGACAGGGATAAGTTTTGGGATAAAAACGCTCCAATTGGACGGAAAAGTCAACTTTGGGTGGAAAAGCCAATATTGGACTTCCATGGGGACAAATTTTAGGATAAAAACGCCCCAATTGGGTAGAAAAGTCAACGTCGGACATCAACGAGGATGGATTTGGAATAAAAATGCCCAGTTGGGTGGAAAAGACAACGCTGGGCCTCAAGGGGGATGGATTTTTGGATAAAAACACCCAGTTGGGTGGAAAAGTCAAGATTCAACATCAATGGGACAAATTTTGGGATAAAAACGCTCCCTTTGGACCAAACCCCAAGATTTTGGTCAATGGGGAAGAATTTTGGGGTAAAAAATGCCGAATTGTATGGAAAAGTCAATGTTGGATGGAAAAGTCAAGTGGAAATCAACAGGGATGAGTTTTTTGGGATAAAAACGCTCCAATGGCCGGAAATTTCACCCATGGGGGTGGAAACGGCCAATATTGGCCCTTCAATGGGGACAATTTTTGGATAAAAAGCTCGTTGGACCAAACCCAGATTTTTGGTCAATGGGGATGATTTTGGGATAAAAAACCCCAATTGGACGGAAAAGTCAATGTCGGGTGAAAAAGTCAATGTTCAACGTCAATGGGTCGAATTTTGGGATAAAAACGCCCTCGTTGGTCCAAAACCCAACATTCTGGTCAATGGGGATGATTTTTTGGGATAAAAATGCTCCAATTGGACGGAAAAGTCATCATTGGGTGGAAAACTCAATATTGGACTTCAATGGGGAAAAATTTTGGGATAAAAATGCCCCCGTTGCACCAAACCCCAAGACTTTGGTAAATGGGGAAGAATTTTGGGATAAAAACGCCCCAGTTGGGTGAAAAAGTCAAGGTTGGAACTCAACAGGGATGAATTTTGCGGAATAAAGCTCAGTTGGGTGGGAAAGCCAATGTTGGGTGGAAAAATCAATGCTAAATGTCAATGGGAAAAATTTCGGGATAAGAACGCCCCCGTTGGACCAAACCCCAAGACTTTGGTCAACGAGGATGAATTTTGGGATAAAAACGCTCCCTTTGGACCAAACCCCAAGATTTTGGTCAATGGGGAAGAATTTTGGGGTAAAACTGCCTAATTGTATGGAAAAGTCAATGTTGGACCTCAATGGGGATGAATTTGGGGTAAAAAGGCCCAGTTGGGTGGAAAAGCCAATGTTGGGTGGAAAAGTCAAGGTTCAACATCAATGGGACAAATTTTGGGACAAAAACGCCCCCGTTGGATCAAAACCCACGACTTTGGCCAATGGGGATGAATTTGGGGATAAAAATGCTCCAATTGGGCAGAAAAGTCAACTTCGGGCATCAATGAAGATGGATTTGTGATAAAAATGCCCCAATTGGGTGGAAAAGTCAGTGTTGGGTGGAAAAGTTAATATTGGACCTCAATGGGAATAAATTTTGGGATAAAAACTCCCCCATACCACCAAAACCTAAGATTTTGGTCAATGGGGATGAATTTTGGGATGAAAACGCCCCAATTGGGTGAAAAAGTCAACGTTGGATGGAAAAGTCAAGGTTGGAACTCAACAGGGATGAGTTTTGGGATAAAAACGCTCCAATTGGACGGAAATTTCAACATGGGGTGGAAAAGCCAATATTGGACCTCAATGGGGACAATTTTTGGGATAAAAACGCCCTCGTTGGACCCAACCCAAACATTTTGGTAAATGGGGAAGAATTTTGGGATAAAAACACCCCAATTGGACGGAAAAGTCAATGTCGGGTGAAAAAGTCAATGTTCAACGTCAATGGGTCAAATTTTGGGATAAAAATGCCCCCGTTGGACCAAACCCCAAGACTTTGGTAAATGGGGAAGAATTTTGGGATAAAAACGCCCAAGTTGGGTGAAAAAGTCAAGGTTGGAACTCAACAGGGATGAATTTTGCAGAATAAGGCCCAGTTGGGTGGGAAAGCCAATGTTGGGTGGAAAAATCAATGTTAAATGTCAATGGGAAAAATTTCGGGATAAGAACGCCCCCGTTGGACCAAACCCCAAGACTTTGGTCAACGAGGATGAATTTTAGGATAAAAACGCTCCCTTTGGACCAAACCCCAAGATTTTGGTCAATGGGGAAGAATTTTTGTGTAAAAACTCCCTAATTGTATGGAAAAGTCAATGTTGGACCTCAATGGGGATGAATTTGGGGTAAAAAGGCCCAGTTGGGTTGAAAAGCCAATGTTGGGTGGAAAAGTCAAGGTTCAACATCAATGGGACAAATTTCGGGACAAAAACGCCCCCGTTGGATCAAAACCCACGACTTTGGCCAATGGGGATGAATTTGGGGATAAAAATGCTCCAATTGGGTAGAAAAGTCAACTTCTGGCATCAATGAGGATGGATTTGGGATAAAAATGCCCCAATTGGGTGGAAAAGTCAGTGTTGGGTGGAAAAGTCAATGTTCAATATCAATGGGACAAATTTTGAGATAAAAACGCCCCCGTTGGACCAAACCCCAAGACTTTGGTCAATGGGAATGAATTTTGAGATAAAAACGCTCCAATTGGAAGAAAAAGTCAACGTTGGATGGAAAAGTCAAGGTTGGATCTAAACAGGGATGAGTTTTGGGATAAAAACGCTCCAAAGGAAAAGTCAACTTTGGGTGAAAAAGTCAATATTGGACTTCAATGGGGACAAATTTCGGGATAAAAACGCCCCGTTGGACCAAACCCCAACATTTTGGACAATGGGGATGAATTTTTGGGATAAAAATGCACAAGTTGTGTGGAAAAGCCAATGTTGGCTGAAGAAGTCAAGATTCAATATCAATGGGGAAGAATTTTGAGATAAAAACGCCCTCGTTGGACCAAAACCCAACATTTTGGCCAATGGGGATGAATTTTGAGATAAAAATGCTCCCATTGGATGGAAAAGTCAACGTTGGGTGGAAAACTCAATATTGGACCTCAATTGGGACAAATTTTGGGATAAAAATGCCCCCGTTGGACCAAAATCCAACATTTTGGTGAATGGGGATGACTTGTGGGATAAAAATGCTTCAATTGGATGGTAAAGTCAACGTTGGGTGGAAAACTAAAAATTGGACCTAAATGGGGACAAATTTCGGGATAAAAATGCCCCCGTTGGACCAAAACCCAACATTTTGGTGAATGGGGATGAATTTTGGGATTAAAGCACCCTCATTGGGTGAAAAAGTCAACGTCGGATGGAAAAGTCAAGGTTGGATCTCAACAGGGTTGAGTTTTGGGATAGAAACAATCCAATTTGATGGAAAGGCAACGTTGGGTGGAAAAGTCAATATTGGACCTCAGTGGGGACAAATTTTGGGATAAAAACGCCCTCGTTGGACCAAACCCCAACATTTTGGTCATTGGGGATGAATTTCGGGATAAAAACACCCCAATTGGACGGAAAAGTCAATGTTGGGAGAAAAAGTCAATGTTCAATGTCAATGGGTCAAATTTTGGGATAAAAGCGCCCTCGTTGGTCCAAAACCCAACATTCTGGTCAATGGGGATGAATTTTTGGGATAAAAATGCTCCAATTGGACGGAAAAGTCAACATTGGGTGGAAAACTCAATATTTGACTTCAATGGGGAAAAATTTTGGGATAAAAATGCCCCAATTAGACGGAAAAGTCAATGTTGGGTTAAAAAGTCAATGTTCAATGTCAATGGGTCAAATTTTAGGGTAAAAACGCCCCCGTTGGACCAAACCCCAAGACTTTGGTCAATGGGGATGAATTGTGGGATTAAAACGCTCCAGTTGGGTGAAAAAGTAAACGCTGGATAAAAAAGTCAAGGTTGGATCGCAACAGGGATGAGTTTTGGGAAAAAACGCTCCAATTGGACTGAAAAGTCAATGTTGGGTGAAAAAGTCAATGTTGGACCTCAACGGGGACAAATTTTGGGATAAAAACGCCCCCGTTGGACCAAACCCGAAGAGTTTGGTCAATGGGGATGAATTTTTGGGATAAAAACGTCCCAATTGGGTGAAAAAGTCAACGTTGGATGGAAAAGTCAAGGTTGGAACTCGACAGGGATGAGTTTTGGGATAAAAACGCTCCAATTGGACGGAAAAGTCAACTTTGGGTGGAAAAGCCAATATTGGACTTCCATGGGGACAAATTTTAGGATAAAAACGCCCCAATTGGGTAGAAAAGTCAACGTCGGACATCAACGAGGATGGATTTGGAATAAAAATGCCCAGTTGGGTGGAAAAGCCAACGCTGGGCCTCAAGGGGGATGGATTTTTGGATAAAAACACCCAGTTGGGTGGAAAAGTCAAGATTCAACATCAATGGGACAAATTTCGGGATAAAAACGCTCCCTTTGGACCAAACCCCAAGATTTTGGTCAATGGGGAAGAATTTTGGGGTAAAAACTCCCTAATTGTATGGAAAAGTCAATGTTGGACCTCAATGGGGATGAATTTGGGGTAAAAAGGCCCAGTTGGGTGGAAAAGCCAATGTTGGGTGGAAAAGTCAAGGTTCAACATCAATGGGACAAATTTTGGGATAAAAACGCCCCCGTTGGATCAAAACCCACGACTTTGGTCAATGGGGATGAATTTTGGGATAAAAACGCTCCATTTGGGTAGAAAAGTCAAAGTTGGGCATCAATGAGGATGGATTTGTGATAAAATGCCCCAATTGGGCGTGGGAAAAGCTGCGGTTAGTGGAAAGTCAATATTGGACCTCAGTCAGGGACAAATTTGAGATAAAACTCCTCCATACCACCAAACCTAAGATCTAGGCCTTCAATGGGGATGAATTTTGAGATAAAAACGCTCCAGTTGGGTGAAAAAGTCAATGTTGGATGGAAAAGTCAAGGTTGGAACTCAACAGGGATGAGTTTTGGGATAAAAACGCTCCAATTGGATGGAAAATTCAACATGGGGTGGAAAAGCCACTATTGGACCTCAATGGGGACAAATTTTGGGATAAAAACGCCCTCGTTGGACCAAACCCCAACATTTTGGTCAATGGGGATGAACTTTGGGATAAAAACACCCCAATTGGACGGAAAAGTCAATGTCGGGTGAAAAAGTCAATATTCAACGTCAATGGGTCAAATTTTGGGATAAAAACGCCCTCGTTGGTCCAAAACCCAACATTCTGGTCAATGGGGATGAATTTTTGGGATAAAAATGTCTAATTATTGGACGAAAAGTCAACATTGGGTGGAAACTCAATATTGGACTTCAATGGGGAAAAATTTTGGGATAAAATGCTCTGCTGGGACCAAACCCTAAGAGTTTGGTCAATAAAGAATTCTGTATGTCGCCCCAGTTAAGTGAAAAAGTCATACAAGAAACTCAACAGGGATGAATTTCTGAATTAAGGCCCAGTTTGGGTGGGAAAGCCAACAAGCCAGTGGAAAATCACGTTAAATGTCACTGGTACCTCGATAAGAACGCTTCGCTGGACCGCCAAACCTCCTAAGACTTTTATCAACGAGGATGAATTTCGGGATAAAAACGCTCCCTTTGGACCAAACCCCAAGATTTTGGTCAATGGGGAAGAATTTTGGGGTAAAACTCCCTAATTGTATGGAAAAGTCAATGTTGGACCTCAATGGGGATGAATTTGGGGTAAAAAGGCCCAGTTGGGTGGAAAAGCCAATGTTGGGTGGAAAAGTCAAGGTTCAACATCAATGGGACGAATTTTGGGATAAAAACGTCCCCGTTGGATCAAACCCACGACTTTGGTCAATGGGGATGAATTCTAGGGATAAAAACGCTCCAACTGGGGTAGAAAAGTCAAAGTTGGCATCAATGAGGGATGGATTTGGTGGATAAAAATGCCCCAATTGGTGGAAAAGTCATTGTTGGGTGGAAAAGTCAATGTTCAATATCAATGGGACAAATTTTGAGATAAAAACGCCCCCGTTGGACCAAACCCCAAGAATTTGGTCAATGGGAATGAATTTTGGGATTAAAACGCTCCATTTGGGTGAAAAAGTCAACGCTGGATGGAAAAGTCAAGGTTGGATCTAAACAGGGATGAGTTTTGGGATAAAAACGCTCCAAAGGAAAAGTCAACGTTGGGTGAAAAAGTCAATACTGGACTTCAATGGGGACAAATTTCGGGATAAAAACGCCCCCGTTGGACCAAACCCCAACATTTTGGACAATGGGGATGAATTTTTGGGATAAAAATGCACAAGTTGTGTGGAAAAGCCAATGTTGGCTGAAGAAGTCAAGATTCAATATCAATGGGGAAGAATTTTGAGATAAAAACGCCCCCGTTGGACCAAAACCCAACATTTTGGCCAATGGGGATGAATTTTGAGATAAAAATGCTCCAATTGGATGGAAAAGTCAACGTTGGGTGGAAAACTCAATATCGGACCTCAATGGGGACAAATTTCGGGATAAAAATGCCCCCGTTGGACCAAAATCCAACATTTTGGTGAATGGGGATGAATTGTGGGATAAAAATGCTTCAATTGGATGGTAAAGTCAACGTTGGGTGGAAAACTAAAAATTGGACCTAAATGGGGACAAATTTCGGGATAAAAATGCCCCCGTTGGACTAAAACCCAACATTTTGGTGAATGGGGATGAATTTTGGGATTAAAGCACCCTCATTGGGTGAAAAAGTCAACGTTGGATGGAAAAGTCAAGGTTGGATCTCAACAGGGTTGAGTTTTGGGATAGAAACAATCCAATTTGATGGAAAGGCAACTTTGGGTGGAAAAGTCAATATTGGACCTCAGTGGGGACAAATTTTGGGATAAAAACGCCCTCGTTGGACCAAACCCCAACATTTTGGTCAATGGGGATGAATTTCGGGATAAAACCACCCCAATTGGACGGAAAAGTCAATGTTGGGAGAAAAAGTCAATGTTCAATGTCAATGGGTCAAATTTTGGGATAAAAACGCCCTCGTTGGTCCAAAAGCCAACATTCTGGTCAATGGGGATGAATTTTGGGAATAAAAATGCTCCAATTGGATGGAAAAGTCAACATTGTGTGGAAAACTCAATATTGGACTTCAATGGGGAAAAATTTTGGGATAAAAATGCCCCCGTTGGACCAAACCCCAAGACTTTGGTCAACGAGGATGAATTTTGGGATAAAAACGCTCCCTTTGGACCAAACCCCAAGATTTTTGTCAATGGGGAAGAATTTTGGGGTAAAAACTCCCTAATTGTATGGAAAAGTCAATGTTGGACCTCAATGGGGATGAATTTGGGGTAAAAAGGCCCAGTTGGGTGGAAAAGCCAATGTTGGGCATCAATAAGGATGGATTTGTGATAAAAATGCCCCAATTGGGTGGAAAAGTCAGTGTTGGGTGGAAAAGTCAATTTTCAACATCAATGAGACAAATTTTTGGTCAAAAACGCCCCCGTTGGACCAAACCCCAAGACTTTGGTCAATGGGGATGAATTTTGGGATTAAAACGTCTCCAATTGGGTGAAAAAGTCAACGTTGGATGGAAAAGTCAAGGTTGGAACTCGACAGGGATGAGTTTTGGGATAAAAGCGCTCCAATTGGACGGAAAATCAAACATATGGTGGAAAACCCTATATTGGACCTCAATGGGGACAAATTTTGGGATAAAAACACCCCAATTAGACGGAAAAGTCAATGTTGGGTTAAAAAGTCAATGTTCAATGTCAATGGGTCAAATTTTGGGATAAAAACGCCCCCGTTGGACCAAACCCCAAGACTTTGGTCAATGGGGATGAATTTTGGGATTAAAACGCTCCAGTTGGGTGAAAAAGTCAACGCTGGATAAAAAAGTCAAGGTTGGATCGCAACAGGGATGAGTTTTGGGATAAAAACGCTCCAATTGGACTGAAAAGTCAATGTTGGGTGAAAAAGTCAATGTTGGACCTCAACGGGGACAAATTTTGATAAAATCGCCCCCGTTGGACCAAACCCGAAGAGTTTGGTCAATGGGGATGAATTTTTGGGATAAAAACGTCCCAATTGGGTGAAAAAGTCAACGTTGGATGGAAAAGTCAAGGTTGGAACTCGACAGGGATGAGTTTTGGGATAAAAACGCTCCAATTGGACGGAAAAGTCAACTTTGGGTGGAAAAGCCAATATTGGACTTCCATGGGGACAAATTTTAGGATAAAAACGCCCCAATTGGGTAGAAAAGTCAACGTCGGACATCAACGAGGATGGATTTGGAATAAAAATGCCCAGTTGGGTGGAAAAGCCAACGCTGGGCCTCAAGGGGGATGGATTTTTGGATAAAAACACCCAGTTGGGTGGAAAAGTCAAGATTCAACATCAATGGGACAAATTTCGGGATAAAAACGCTCCCTTTGGACCAAACCCCAAGATTTTGGTCAATGGGGAAGAATTTTGGGGTAAAAACTCCCTAATTGTATGGAAAAGTCAATGTTGGACCTCAATGGGGATGAATTTGGGGTAAAAAGGCCCAGTTGGGTGGAAAAGCCAATGTTGGGTGGAAAAGTCAAGGTTCAACATCAATGGGACAAATTTTGGGACAAAAACGCCCCCGTTGAATCAAAACCCACGACTTTGGCCAATGGGGATGAATTTTGGGATAAAAATGCTCCAATTGGGTAGAAAAGTCAACTTCGGGCATCAATGAGGATGGATTTGTGATAAAAATGCCCAATTGGGTGGAAAAGTCAGTGTTGGGTGGAAAAGTCAATATTGGACCTCAATGGGGACAAATTTTGGGATAAAAACTCCCCCATACCACCAAAACCTAAGATTTTGGTCAATTGGGGTTAATCTTGGGATAAAAACACCCCAATTGGGTGAAAAAGTCAACGTTGGATGGAAAAGTCAAGGTTGGAACTCAACAGGGATGAGTTTTGGGATAAAAACGCTCCAATTGGCCGGAAATTTCAACATGGGGTGGAAAAGCCAATATTGGACCTCAATGGGGACAAATTTTGGGATAAAAACGCCCCCGTTGGACCAAACCCCAACATTTTGGTCAATGGGGATAAATTTTGGGATAAAACCACCCCAATTGGACGGACAAGTCAATGTTGGGAGAAAACGTCAATGTTCAACGCCAATGGGTCAAATTTGGGATAAACGCCTCGTTGGTCCAAAACCCAACATTCTGGTCAATGGGGATGAATTTTGGGATAAAAATGTCTAATTGATCGGAAAGTCAACATTGGGTGGAAAACTCAATATTGGACTTCAATGGGGAAAAATTTTGGGATAAAAATGCCCCCGTTGGACCAAACCCCAAGACTTTGGTAAATGGGGAAGAATTTTGGGATAAACACGCTCCAGTTGGGTGAAAATGTCAAGGTTGGAACTCAACAGGATGAATTTTGCGGAATAAGGCCCAGTTGGGTGGGAAAGCCAATGTTGGGTGGAAAAATCAATGTTAAATGTCAATGGGAAAAATTTCGGGATAAGAACGCCCCCGTTGGACCAAACCCCAAGACTTTGGTCAACGAGGATGAATTTTGGGATAAAATCGCTCCCTTTGGACCAAACCCCAAGATTTTGGTCAATGGGGAAGAATTTTGGGGTAAAAACTCCCTAATTGTATGGAAAAGTCAATGTTGGACCTCAATGGGGATGAATTTGGGGTAAAAAAGGCCCAGTTGGGTGGAAAAGCCAATGTTGGGTGGAAAAGTCAAGGTTCAACATCAATGGGACAAATTTTGGGATAAAAACGCCCCCGTTGGATCAAAACCCACGACTTTGGTCAATGGGGATGAATTTTGGGATAAAAACGCTCCATTTGGGTAGAAAAGTCAAAGTTGGGCATCAATGAGGATGGATTTGTGATAAAATGCCCCAATTGGGCGGAAAAGTCAGTGTTGGGTGGAAAGGTCAATGTTCAACATCAATGGGACAAATTTTGAGATAAAAACCGCCCCCGTTGGACCAAACCCCAAGATTTTGGTCAATGGGGATGAATTTTGGGATAAAAACGCTCCATTTGGGTGAAAAAGTCAACGCTGGATGGAAAAATCAAGGTTGGATCTCAACAGGGATGAGTTTTGGGACAAAAACGATCCAATTGGATGGAAAAGTCAACGTTGGTTGAAAAAGTCAATATTGGACCTCAACGGGGACAAATTTTGGGATAAAAACGCCCCCGTTGGACCAAACCGGAAGAGTTTGGTCAATGGGATGAATTTTTGGGATAAAATGCACAAGTTGTGGAAAAGCCAATGTTGGCTGAAGAAGTCAAGATTCAACATCAATGGGGAAGAATTTTGAGATAAAAACGCCCCCGTTGGACCAAAACCCAACATTTTGGCCAATGGGGATGAATTTTGAGATAAAAATGCTGCAATTGGATGGAAAAGTCAACGTTGGGTGGAAAACTCAATATTGGACCTCAATTGGGACAAATTTTGGGATAAAAATGCCCCCGTTGGACCAAAATCCAACATTTTGGTGAATGGGGATGAATTGTGGGATAAAATTGCTTCAATTGGATGGTAAAGTCAACGTTGGGTGGAAAACTAAAAATTGGACCTAAATGGGGACAAATTTCGGGATAAAAATGCCCCCATTGGACCAAAACCCAACATTTTGGTGAATGGGGATGAATTTTGGGATTAAAGCACCCTCATTGGGTGAAAAAGTCAACGTTGGATGGAAAAGTCAAGGTTGGAACTCAAAAGGGATGAGTTTTGGGATAAAAACGATCCAATTGGATGGAAAAGTCAATGTTGGGTGAAAAAGTCAATGTTGCACCTCAACGGGGACAAATTTTGGATAAAAACGCCCCCGTTGGACCAAACCCCAACATTTTGGTCAATGGGGATGAATTTTGGGATAAAAACACCCCAATTGGACGGAAAAGTCAATGTTGGGAGAAAAAGTCAATGTTCAACGTCAATGGGTCAAATTTTGGGATAAAAACGCCTTCGTTGGTCCAAAACCGAACATTCTGGTCAATGGGGATGAATTTTTGGGATAAAAATGCTCCAATTGGACGGAAAAGTCAACATTGTGTGGAAAACTCAATACTGGAGTTCAATGGGGAAAATTTTGGGATAAAAATGCCCCCGTTGGACCAAACCCCAAGACTATGGTCAACGAGGATGAATTTTGGGATAAAACGTTCTGGACCAAAACCCTAAGATTTTAGTCAATGGGGAAGAATTTTGGGGTAAAAAACTCCCCTAATTCAGGCCATGGAAAAGTCAATGTTGGACCCCAATGGGGATGAATTGGGGGTAAAAAGGCCCAGTTGGGTGGAAAAGCCAATGTTGGGTGGAAAAGTCAAGGTTCAACATCAATGGGACAAATTTTGGGATAAAAACGCCCCCGTTGGATCAAAACCCACGACTTTGGCCAATGGGGATGAATTTTGAGATAAAAATGCTCCAATTGGGCAGAAAAGTCAACTTCGGGCATCAATGAGGATGGATTGTGATAAAAATGCCCCAATTGGGTGGAAAAGTCATTGTTGGGTGGAAAAGTCAATGTTCAACATCAATGGGACAAATTTTGAGAAAAAAACGCCCCCGTTGGACCAAACCCCAAGACTTTGGTCAATGGGAATGAATTTTGGGATAAAAACGCTCCATTTGGGTGAAAAAGTCAACGCTGGATGGAAAAGTCAAGGTTGGATCTAAACAGGGATGAGTTTTGGGATAAAAACGCTCCAAAGGAAAAGTCAACTTTGGGTGAAAAAGTCAATATTGGACTTCAATGGGGACAAATTTCGGGATAAAAACGCCCCCGTTGGACAAAACCCCAACATTTTGGACAATGGGGATGAATTTTTGGGATAAAAATGCACAAGTTGTGTGGAAAAGCCAATGTTGGCTGAAGAAGTCAAGATTCAACATCAATGGGGAAGAATTTTGAGATAAAAACGCCCCCGTTGGACCAAAACCTAACATTTTGGCAAATGGGGATGAATTTTGGGATAAAAATGCTCCAATTGGATGGAAAAGTCAACGTTGGGTGGAAAACTCAATATTGGACCTCAATGGGGACAAATTTTGGGATAAAAATGCCCCCGTTGGACCAAAATCCAACATTTTGGTGCATGGGGATGAATTGTGGGATAAAAATGCTTCAATTGGATGGTAAAGTCAACGTTGGGTGGAAAACTAAAAATTGGACCTAAATGGGGACAAATTTCGGGATAAAAATGCCCCCGTTGGACCAAAACCCAACATTTTGGTGAATGGGGATGAATTTTGGGATTAAAGCACCCTCATTGGGTGAAAAAGTCAACGTTGGATGGAAAAGTCAAGGTTGGATCTCAACAGGTTTGAGTTTTGGGATAGAAACAATCCAATTTGATGGAAAGGCAACGTTGGGTGGAAAAGTCAATATTGGACCTCAGTGGGGACAAATTTTGGGATAAAAACACCCTCGTTGGACCAAACCCCAACATTTTGGTCAATGGGGATGAATTTCGGGATAAAAACACCCCAATTGGACGGAAAAGTCAATGTTGGGAGAAAAAGTCAATGTTCAACGTCAACGGGTCAAATTTTGGGATAAAAACGCCCTCGTTGGTCCAAAACCCAACATTCTGGTCAATGGGGATGAATTTTTGGGATAAAAATGCTCCAATTGGACGGAAAAGTCAACATTGGGTGGAAAACTCAATATTGGA
>JAVTVJ010008074.1:0-13004 GCA_034509425.1 Eopsaltria australis | reverse complement strand
GCTATGGAAAGGTACTGGAAAAACTAGCTATTAATATAGTAGGCTACAGAGCCACAAAAATATGTGCAGAGAGTACAGAGAACATATAAAAGAAAAAAGGCAGAAACCAAACGGCATCATTCCCCCCTTTTTTAGAGACTAACAAGACTCTGTCTTGTCTAGTATCTACTCTGCATTCAACCATACCTCTGGTTTATACAACTGGCTATCCCACTAGTTGTTACACAGATGCTAATTATAACTACAGTTACTATGAACATTTCTTTTATCTAGGTTCAGTTTGGTAACCATGAAGTGAGTGTACTGAAGATATTCAAGGTTCAGTAAGCTCTTTTGAGAGTTACTTGGTGTAGAATTTGAGTTTGCTTTCAAATTTCAACCAAATTTCTAAAAAATTTTTTCATTCAGATTTGCATAAGAACAACAACTAGTGTTAATGATTTTGTGGCTAGTAGGAAATTAAGAGCTATTTTGTTTTGTCAACAGCCTTTAATATGATTAAACATGACATTTGGAATCACAGCTTCATGGGCACAGGCCCAATCTTTATCTTGGGCAAAACTACCAGGCCAGATTCTCAAATTTTTTTTTTGACAATTGTCTTATGAGAGCTTTGATACATTTTGGACTAGAGTTACATGCAAATTTTAGGACCAAATTTGAACACGGTTACAACTGTAGAATAAGAGGTACAAAAGAACAGTTTAAATCATATCATCTCAATTTAGTATCAGCTCTGTTTCTTGGCGTCTATGGAGCAGCGTCTTCTTAACTTCTGGAGCAGTGAGTTCAAGGCTTCTGCCAGCAGCTTGGATTGTGAAGGTAGTCAGGACTTGGAATGACTCTTTTGACTTAGCTCGTAAGATTACTGTCCCTCATTCAACATAGACTCAGTCTCTAGCTTGAACTAGTTGCTAGTCTACCTTCTCTTCTAGATGACTCTTGCTCAGTTCTAGATCTTTCATTGATATAATCAGTTCAGCTTTTTGTGATGGTACATTTGATGGTAACACTTTTCTCATTGTTACCTGGTTCGTGTTTGTTACTGCATAACCTGTCTTTTGTTTGCCATCTCGCATGAAGCTGCTCTCATCTGCATACAGCTCCCAGGCTGGCACATCTTTCAGGTCTGCTCTGCTGGAATAGGCTTCTTCCATGGTCTGCAAACAGTCAGACTTAAATACATATCAGTTAGTGCTGGGAACAGACATACTAGGATTGACAGCAAACGTTTTCAGAATAACATTATCCAGTTTCAGTAGCATGGCATAGGGTCCATGTCTTCTATGTTCACAGAACAAACTTACAGTGGGTTGCATGCACTGTTGGATGTATCAATTCTTGGCTGCTGGTTGGATGCAGCAATTTTCAGTTGCTGACTGCCCTAGTTCTCCAGGTTCAGGATTATTTTACATAATAGTAAAGAGTCCTGGGTCTTTTTTACTCACAAGGATACAGGAGAAGGTCTTTTACAAATTTAACTCAGTAAACCATTCTAAGATATTTGTTAACACAGGACTCTGCTTACTTATAGCATGGTTTAAGGGAGCCTAAAAGCGGCTTCTTGTTCTTTGGGCTCGGTGTTTCCCTTTTGAGTGCTTACCAGAGCAGACAAAGAGCGCTCGCTGCCCTCGCACGGCCGGGGACGGGCGCGGCATGCGGGCACCCCAGCCCAGGGGCACCCCCGGCTCGCCCGCGCTCGGCCCGTGCTGCTGCTCACAGCGGCTCTCGGGTGTCCTTTAAACAAGCTCGTTACTGTGGAAAGTGCGATAGGGCCGTTCCTGCTCTTAGATCTCACACTCCCGGCCCGCTCTGGGCCGGTGCGGGCGGGCGGGGTCCAGGAGCAGCTGAGTGAGGCGGGCCGTGGCCGCGCAGCGGCGGCCGCTCCGCAGAGGCAGGGCGAAGCATGCGCACGGCGCCCCGTGCCGCGGTTCGCTTCCTTGGGACGCCCCGCGCTCCCGCGTGACAGGCAATGGTAGGAATCACCTCCGCCCTCTAGAGCGCTTGGTGCCCGCGCCGCTTTTCTGTCACGGGGAGTGGACCGCTCTGCTCGGGAGCGTCCGGAAGTCCGGGAGTCGGCCCACGTTGCTAAAATCTTGGAAAAACTTTTTACAGATGGAACATAGAAAGTGGGGGCTTCCCCCCCTTCCCTTACAATGGTGCGAACCGAGCTTTCTCGGCCGTTCCACAAAACTTGCTGGAAGCGAGGATCTCTCCCTCGCCTCCCACTAAGGAGCAGGCTGGACACCCAGCCTCTCCACAGACCTGTAGGAAGCGAGGATTTCTCACTCGCCTCCCACCAAGGAGCAGGCTGGCACCCAGCCGCTCCACAAACCTGTAGGAAGTGGGAATCTCTCCCCAGCTTCCCACCAAGGAGCAGGCTGGGCACCCAGCCGCTCCACAAACCTGTAGGAAGTGGGAATCTCTCCCCAGCCTCCGACCAAGGAGCAGGCTGGACACCCAGCCGCTCCACAAACCTGTAGGAAGTGGGAATCTCTCCCCAGGCCTCAGTCCACACAAGGAGCAGAGGCTATGGACACCCAGCCGCTCGGAGACAACCTGTAGGAAGCGGCCTGCGCCACCTCCTTTGTAGGACAGAGCTCCCCGGACTGCTCCTATGCCAGATGTCTAGCGCAGCTTTCAGGTTCAAACTCTACGGCTGTGCTCCACATGAATAATAACTTCGCACTGTGATTTGCTTTTCTCTACCAGTGAACAATCTCAGCCGAGATCACACACCCGCCTCCTCCCCACCAGCCGATCTCTGGGCAGGTTGGAAAATCGGCAACAGGAAAAACTTGGAGAAATGATTTCAAAAGCAAATTTTCTCACCACCACGCCAGGTTGTCCTGGGATCGCTAACAATTACTGACTTTAAACAGATACACAATACATAAACAATACCCACACATACAAACTACACACTACACAACGAAAAGAACCACCTGTATACTACCTCCTGTGGGATCTTGGAACCATGGTGTCTCGACCTCAGGCCCGTGGCAGGGAATTCTTTAGATTGCTGTCAGAAAGGATTCCTTGGATGAATGTTTTTCGGTCCATAAACCAAGGAGGAAAGGGTACCAGGTTCTCGTGTCCCTTCTGGGTGTGCCAAATAACTGTTGCCTTTTCCCGCAGCCGGAAAGAAACTCCGAGATCTTTTAGCAAGGAGGTATATAAAAGGGGATCTTTATTTTGAAGTCTTCAGAGCAGTTATGGAAGTTTCCATAAAAAAGCCCCAGCCCTCCAGGGTGAGTACATATTTATAGCTTTTAGGAAATTAGCATAATTAAGCGCACCAATAAGGAGAACAAGTGGCGATTCAATTCCCCCTCAGGTCCAGCCCCTTCCCTGGAGCCCCCCTCTCAGCACTGGCTGCACTCTGCTTATGAAAATGTACCTCAGAGTTGTTCTCGGCCTTGTTTCCCAGGAAGAACTGAGATAGGACAGGGCCTTGCAACCCCCTGGGGCTTGGAGCTCTGGAATTTGTTTTGTCTTTCTGCTTAGGGAAAGGCTATGGAAAGGTACTGGAAAAACTAGCTATTAAAATAGTAGGCTACAGAGCCACAAAAATATGTGCAGAGAGTACAGAGAACATATAAAAGAAAAAAGGCAGAAACCAAACGGCAACACCGGGAGCACAGAGCCTTAGGGCCGGGACCAAAAAAGTGTCCCTTTTCTCTGAGAAAGAAACTATGCCCCCAGTTCTTGAGTCATGTTTTGGAGGAGCGGTTTTGGCCCTGCAAGGGCAGCAGGGTCCTTCTTGGTGGCAGCTTGGGGGTCTGCGAGGCATTCAATATCGCGCGGAATTCAGCATGCGCTGTCAACTCCAGATATGTGGCCTTCGATGCAAAATATGGCGCATTCCATGTGAAAGAAACTCAGTCCCCCAGATGCATGATGCAGTTTTTAGAGGCATTTTAGCCCTATAATTGCAGCCAGAGTTCTAGCTGATGGCAGCTTGGGTCTGGGAAGGATCTTGATCCATGCGGCATTTCAGGTGGCGTCCAGTGTTGCCTTTTCCCCCAGCCTGGAAAAGAAACTCGAGATCATTTTAGCAAGGAGGTAATATAAAAGAGGATCTTTATTTTGAAGGTCTTCAGGAGCAGTTATGGAAAGGTGTCCATAAAAGCCCAGCCCCTCCAGGAGTGAGTACATATTTATAGCTTTTAGGAAATTAGCATAATTAAGAGCACCAATAAGGAGAACAAGTGGCGATTCAATTCCCTCTCAGGTCCAGCCCCTTCCCTGGAGCCCCCCTCTCAGCACTGGCTGCACTCTGCTTATGAAAATGTACCTCAGAGTTGTTCTCGGCCTTGGTTCCCAGGAAGAACTGAGATAGGACAGGGCCTTGCAACCCCCTGGGGCTTGGAGCTCTGGAATTTGTTTTGTCTTTCTGCCTAGGGAAAGGCTATGGAAAGGTACTGGAAAAACTAGCTATTAATATAGTAGGCTACAGAGCCAGAAAAATATGTGCAGAGAGTACAGAGAACATATAAAAAAGAAAAAAGGCAGAAACAAAGATCATTCCCCCTTCTTTAGAGACTAGACACGATCTGTCTTGTCTAGCTCTACTTGCATTCAACCTACTCTGGTTTATACAACTGGCTATCCCTAGTTGTTTAACAGATGCCTAATTATAACTACAGTTACTATGAACATTTCTTTTATCTAGGTTCAGTTTGGTAACCATGAAGTGAGTGTACTGAAGATATTCAAGGTTCAGTAAGCTCTTTTGAGAGTTACTTGGTGTAGAATTTGAGTTTGCTTTCAAATTTCAAACAAATTTCTAAAAAAATATTTCATTCAGATTCTGCATAAGAACAACACTAGTGTTAATGATTTTTGTGGCAGTAGTGAAATTAAGAGCTATTTTGTTTTGGTCAACAAGCCTTTAATATGATTAAACATTACATTTGGAATCACAGCTCATGGGACAGGCCCAATCTTTATTTGGGGAAACTTACCAAGGTCCAGAATTCTCAACTTTGACAAGATTGTCCTTTTTATGAAGAGCTTTTGGATACATTTTGGACTAGAGTTACATGCAAATTTTAGGACCAAATTTGAATCACGGTTACCAACTGTACAGATAAGAGGTACAAAAGAACAGTTTAAATCATATCATCTCAATTTGTATCAGTCTCTGTTTTCTTGCTGTCTATGGAGCAGACGTCTTCTTAACTCTGGAGCAGTGAATTCAAGGCTCTCTGCCAGCAGCTTGGGATTTGGTGAGGGTAGTCAGGACTTGGAATGACTCTTTTGACTTAGCTCGTAAGATTACTGTCCCTTCATTCAACATAGACTCAGTCTCTAGGCTTGAATAGTTTCTAGTCTTCCTTCCTTCTAGATGACTTTGCTCAGTTCTAGATCTTTCATTGATATAATCAGTTCAGCTTTTTGTGATGGCACATTTGATGGTAACACTTTTCTCATGGTTACCTGGTTCGTGGTTGTTACTGCATAACCTGTCTTTTGTTTGCCATCTCGCATGAAGCTGCTCTCATCTGCATACAGCTCCAGGCTGGCACATCTTTCAGGTCTGCTCTGCTGGAATAGGCTTCTTCCATGGTCTGCAAACAGTCAGACTTAAATACATATCAGTTAGTGCTGGGAACAGACATACTAGGATTGACAGCAAACGTTTTCAGAATAACATTATCCAGTTTCAGTAGCATGGCATAGGGTCCATGTCTTCTATGTTCACAGAACAAACTTACAGTGGGTTGCATGCAACTGTTGGATGTATCAATTCTTGGCTGCTGGTTGGATGCAGCAATTTCAGTTGCTGACTGCCCTAGTTCTCCAGTTTCAGGATTATTTTACATAATAGTAAAGAGTCCTTGGTCTTTTTTACTCACAAGGATACAGGAGAAGGTCTTTTACAAATTTAACTCAGTAAAACATTCTAAGATATTTGTTAACACAGGACTCTGCTTACTTATAGCATTGTTTAAGGGAGCCTAAAAACGGCTTCTTGTTCTTTGGGCTCGGTGTTTCCCTTTTGAGTGCTTACCAGAGCAGACAAAGAGCGCTCGCTGCCCTCGCACGGCCGGGGACGGGCGCGGCATGCGGGCACCCCCGCCCAGGGGCACCCCCGGCTCGCCCGAGCTCGGCCCGTGCTGCTGCTCACAGCGGCTCTCGGGTGTCCTTGAAACAAGCTCGTTACTGTGGAAAGTGCGATAGGGCCGTTCCTGCTCTTAGATCTCACACTCCCGGCCCGCTCTGGGCCGGTGCGGGCGGGGCCCAGGAGCAGCGAGCGAGCCAGGCCGTGGCTGCGCAGCGGCGGCCCCGCCTCCGCCAGAGCAGGGCCGAAGCAGCGCAGCGGCAGCCCCGGTCCCGGTTCGCTTCCTGGGACCGCTCCCCCGCGCATCCCCCGGCCGTGACCAGGGCAATGGCAGGAATCACCTCCGCCCCTCTCAGAGCGGCTGGTGCCCGCTTCTGTCACGGGGGAGTGACCGCCCTGCTCGCGGAGCCGTCCCGGAAGTCCGGGAGTCGCCCTTGCCTTAAAATCTTGGAAAAACTTTTTACAGATGGAACATAGAAAGTGGGGGCTTCTCCCCCTTCCCTTACAATGGTGCGAACCGAGCTTTCTCGGGCGTTCCACAAAACTTGCTGGAAGCGAGGATCTCTCCCTCGCCTCCCACTAAGGAGCAGGCTGGACACCCAGCCTCTCCACAGACCTGTAGGAAGCGAGGATTTCTCACTCGCCTCCCCCCAAGGAGCAGGCTGGGCACCCAGCCGCTCCACAACCCTGTAGGAAGTGGGAATCTCTCCCAGCTCCACCAAGGAGCAGGCTGGGCACCCAGCCGCTCCACAAACCTGTAGCGAAGTGGGAATCTCTCCACCTCACCAGTGGCAGGCTGGACACCCAGCCGCTCCACAAACCTGTAGGAAGTGGGAATCTCCCCAGCCTCCCACCAAGGAGCAGGCTGGACACCCAGCCGCTCCACAAACCTGTAGGAAGCGGGGCCCATCCCCCACCTCCTACCAAGAAGCAGACCAGGCCTCCCCCGGCCGCTCCATGCCCAGATGTCTCCAGGCCAGCTTTAAAATCAAAACTCGCATGTGCTAAACATGAAATAAACTTTCGCACTGTGATTTGCTTTTCTCTACCAGTGAACAATCTCAGCCGAGATCAACACTGCCATCCTCCCCACCAGCCGATCTCTGGGGCAGGTGGAAATCGGCAACAGCGAAAAACTTGGAGAATGAATTTCAAAGCAATTTCATCACCACAACGCAGGTTGTCCTGGGATGCTAACAATGTATGGACTTTAAACAGATTACACAATAACATACAATACACAACACATACAAACTACACACTACACAACGAAAAAACCACCTTTATACTACCTCCTGTGGGATCTTGGAACCATGGTGTCTCGACCTCAGGCCCGTGGCAGGGAATTCTTTAGATTGCTGTCAGGAAGGAATTCCTTGCAGGATGTTTTCGGTCCAGAGGAAGGGTCCCAGGTTCTCGTGTCCCTTCTGGGTGTGCCAAATAACTGTTGCCTTTTCCCCCAGCCTGGAAAAGAAACTCGAGATCATTTTAGCAAGGAGGTAATATAAAGGGGATCTTTATTTTGAAGGTCTTCAGGAGCAGTTATGGAAAGGTGTCCATAAAAGCCCAGCCCCTCCAGGGGTGAGTACATATTTATAGCTTTTAGGAAATTAGCATAATTGATTTAGAGCACCAATAAGGAGAACAAGTGGCGATTCAATTCCCCCTCAGGTCCAGCCCCTTCCCTGGAGCCCCCCTCTCAGCACGGGCTGCACTCTGCTTATGAAAATGTACCTCAGAGTTGTTCTCAGCCTTGGTTCCCAGGAAGAACTGAGATAGGACAGGGCCTTGCAACCCCCTGGGGCTTTGAGCTCTGGAATTTGTTTTGTCTTTCTGCTTAGGGAAAGGCTATGGAAAGGTACTGGAAAAACTAGCTATTAATATAGTAGGCTACAGAGCCAGAAAAATATGTGCAGAGAGTACAGAGAACATATAAAAGAATAAAGGCAGAAACCAAACGGCATCACCGGGAGCACAGTGCCTTAGGGCCGGGACACAAAAAGTGTCCCTTTTCTCTGAGAAAGAGAACTCTGCCCCCAGTTTCTGATGTCAGTTTGGAGGAGGGTTTTGGCCCTGCAAGGGCAGCCAGGGTTCTTCTTGGTGGCGCTTGGGTCCTGCGAGGAATCTTTAATCATGGCGGAATTCAGCATGCGGCACTGTCAACTCCAGTATGTGCGCCTTCGTGCAACAATGGCGCATTTCCATGTGAAAGAAAACTAGTCCCCAGATGCATGATGCCAGTTTTAGGAGGCATTTAGCCCTACAATTGCAGCCAGAGTCTAGCTGATGGCAGCTTGGGTCTGGGAAGGATCCTTGGATCATGCGGCATTTTCGTGGCGTCCGGTGTTGCCTTTCCCCACTGGAAAAGCAAACTCGGATCATTTTAGCAAGGAGGTAATATAAAAGGGGATCTTTTATTTTGAGGTCTTCAGGAGCGTTTATGGAAAGGTTTCCATAAAAAGCCCAGCCCCTCCAGGGGTGAGTACATATTTACAGCTTTTAGGAAATCAGCATAATTGATTAAAAGCACCAATAAGGAGAACAAGTGGTGATTCAATTCCCCCCCAGGTCCAGCCCCTTCCCTGGAGCCCCCCTCTCAGCACTGGCTGCACTCTGCTTATGAAAATGTACCTCAGAGTTGTTCTCGGCCTTGGTTCCCAGGAAGAACTGAGATAGGACAGGGCCTTGAAACCCCCTGGGGCTTGGAGCTCTGGAATTTTTTTTGTCTTTCTGCTTAGGGAAAGGCTATGGAAAGGTACTGGAAAAACTAGCTATTAATATAGTAGGCTACAGAGCCACAAAAATATGGGCAGAGAGTACAGAAAACATATAAAAGAAAAAAGGCAGAAACCAAACGGCATCATTCCCCCCTTTTTTAGAGACTAACAAGACTCTGTCTTGTCTAGTCTCTACTCTGCATTCAACCATACCTCTGTTTTATACAACTGGCTATCCCACTAGTTGTTACACAGATGCTAATTATAACTACAGTTACTATGAACATTTCTTTTATCTAGGTTCAGTTTGGTAACCATGAAGTGAGTGTACTGAAGATATTCAAGGTTCAGTAAGCTCTTTGAGAGTTACTTGGTGTAGAATTTGAGTTTGCTTTCAAATTTCAACCAAATTTCTAAAAAAATTTTTCATTCAGATTTGCATAAGAACAACAACTAGTGTTAATGATTTTGTGGCTAGTAGGAAATTTAGAGCTATTTTGTTTTGTCAACAGCCTTTAATATGATTAAACATTACATTTGGAATCACAGCTCCATGGGCACAGGCCCAATCTTTATCCTGGGGCAAAACTTACCAGGCCAGATTCTCAACTTTGACAAGTTGTCCTTATGAAGAGCTTTTGGATACATTTTGGACTAGAGTTACATGCAAATTTTAGGACCAAATTTGAATCACGGTTACCAACTGTACAGATAAGAGGTACAAAAGAACAGTTTAAATCATATCATCTCAATTTGTATCAGTCTCTGTTTTCTGGCTGTCTATGGAGCATACGTCTTCTTAACTCTGGAGCAGTGAATTCAAGGCTCTCTGCCAGCAGCTTTGCATTTGGTGAGGGTAGTCAGGACTTGGAATGACTCTTTTTACTTAGCTCGTAAGATTACTGTCCCTTCATTCAACATAGACTCAGTCTCTCGGCTTGAATAGTTGCTAGTCTTCCTTCCTTCTAGATGACTTTGCTCAGTTCTAGATCTTTCATTGATATAATCAGTTCAGCTTTTTGTGATGGCACATTTGATGGTAACACTTTTCTCATGGTTACCTGGTTCGTGGTTGTTACTGCATAACCTGTCTTTGGTTTGCCATCTCGCATGAAGCTGCTCTCATCTGCATACAGCTCCCAGGCTGGCACATCTTTCAGGTCTGCTCTGCTGGAATGGTCTGCAAACAGTCAGACTTAAATACATTATCAGTTAGTGCTGGGAACAGACATACTAGGATTGACAGCAAACGTTTTCAGAATAACATTATCCAGTTTCCCCAAAGTAGCATGGCATAGGGTCCATGTCTCTATGTTCACAGAACAACGGCAGTGGGTTGTATGCAACTGTTGATACCACCCTGGCTGCTGGTTGGATGCAATTTTCAGTTGCTGACTGCCCTAGTTCTCTGCTTCAGGATTATTTGCTATAATAGTAAAGAGTCCCGTAGTCTTTACTCAAGGATAAGGCAGGTGAGAAGTCTTTACAAATTTAACTCAGTAAACCATTCTAAGATATTTGTTAACACAGGACTTTGCTTACTTATAGCATGGTTTAAGGGAGCCTAAAACGGCTTCTTGTTCTTTGGGCTCGGTGTTTCCCTTTTGAGTGCTTACCAGAGCAGACAAAGAGCGCTCGCTGCCCTCGCACGGCCGGGGACGGGCGCTGCATGCGGGCACCCCCGCCCAGGGGCACCCCCGGCTCGCCCGCGCTCGGCCCGTGCTGCTGCTCACAGTGGCTCTCGGGTGTCCTTAAAACAAGCTCGTTACTGTGGAAAGTGCGATAGGGCCGTTCCTGCTCTTAGATCTCACACTCCCGGCCCGCTCTGGGCCGGTGCGGGCGGGGCCCAGGAGCAGCGAGTGAGCCGGGCCGTGGCCGCGCAGCGGCGGCCCCGCTTCCGCCAGAGCAGGGCCGAAGCAGCGCAGCGGCAGCCCCGGTCCTGCCTGCTTCCTGGGACTGCCTCCTGCATCCCCTGGCTGCATCAGGGCAATGGCAGGAATCACCTCCGCCCCTCTCAGAGCGGCTGGTGCCCCGCTTCTGTCGCGGGGGAGTGACCGCCCTGCTCGCGGAGCCGTCCCGGAAGTCCGGGAGTCGCCCTTGCCTTAAAATCTTGGAAAAACTTTTTACAGATGGAACATAGAAAGTGGGAGCTTCTCCCCCTTCCCTTACAATGGTGTGAACCGAGCTTTCTCGGCCGTTCCACAAAACTTGCTGGAAGCGAGGATCTCTCCCTCGCCTCCCACTAAGGAGCAGGCTGGACACCCAGCCTCTCCACAGACCTGTAGGAAGCGAGGATTTCTCACTCGCCTCCCACCAAGGAGCAGGCTGGGCACCCAGCTGCTCCACAAACCTGTAGGAAGTGGGAATCTCTCCCCAGCTTCCCACCAAGGAGCAAGCTGGGCACCCAGCCGCTCCACAAACCTGTAGGAAGTGGGAATCTCTCCCCAGCCTCCCACCAAGGAGCAGGCTGGACACCCAGCCGCTCCACAAACCTGTAGGAAGTGGGAATCTCTCCCAGCCTCCCACCAAGGAGCAGGCTGGACACCCAGCCGCTCCACAAACCTGTAGGAAGCGGGGCCCATCCCCCACCTCCTACCAAGAAGCAGACCAGGCCTCCCCCGGCCGCTCCATGCCCAGATGTCTCCAGGCCAGCTTTCAATTCAAAACTCGCATGTGCTAAACATGAAATAAACTTTCGCACTGTGATTTGCTTTTCTCTACCAGTGAACAATCTCAGCCGAGATCACACACCCGCCTCCTCCCCACCAGCCGATCTCTGGGGGCAGGTTGGAAAATCGGCAACAGGAAAAACTTGGAGAAATGATTTAAAAGCAAATTTTCTCACCACCACGCCAGGGTTGTCCTGGGATCGCTAACAATTACTGACTTTAAACAGATACACAATACATAAACAATACACACACATACAAACTACACACTACACAACAAAAAGAACCACCTTTATACTACCTCCTGTGGGATCTTGGAACCATGGTGTCTCGACCTCAGGCCCGTGGCAGGGAATTCTTTAGATTGCTGTCAGAAAGGAATTCCTTGCAGGATGTTTTCGGTCCAGAGGAAGGGTACCAGGTTCTCGTGTCCCTTCTGGGTGTGCCAAATAACTGTTGCCTTTTCCCCCAGCCTGGAAAAGAAACTCGAGATCATTTTAGCAAGGAGGTAATATAAAAGGGGATCTTTATTTTGAAGGTCTTCAGGAGCAGTTATGGAAAGGTGTCCATAAAAGCCCAGCCCCTCCAGGGGTGAGTACATATTTATAGCTTTTAGGAAATTAGCATAATTGATTAAGAGCACCAATAAGGAGAACAAGTGGCGATTCAATTCCCCCTCAGGTCCAGCCCCTTCCCTGGAGCCCCCCTCTCAGCACTGGCTGCACTCTGCTTATGAAAATGTACCTCAGAGTTGTTCTCGGCCTTGGTTCCCAGGAAGAACTGCGATAGGACAGGGCCTTGCAACCCCCTGGGGCTTGGAGCTCTGGAATTTGTTTTGTCTTTCTGCTTAGGGAAAGGCTATGGAAAGGTACTGGAAAAACTAGCTATTAATATAGTAGGCTACAGAGCCACAAAAATATGTGCAGAGAGTACAGAGAACATATAAAAGAAAAAAGGCAGAAACCAAACGGTATCACCGGGAGCACAGTGCCTTAGGGCCGGGACACAAAAAGTGTCCCTTTTCTCTGAGAAAGAGAACTCTGCCCCCCAGTTTCTTGATGTCAGTTTGGATGTGGGTTTCGGCCCTGCAAGGGCAGCCAGGGTCCTTGTTGGTGGCAGCTTGGGTCTGCGAGGAATCTTAATCCATGCGGAATTTCAGCATGCGGCTGTCAACTCCCAGATATGTGGCCTTCGTTGCAAACAATGGCGCTTTTCCATGTGAAAGAAAACTCAGTCCCCCAGATGCATGATGCCAGTTTTTAGGAGGCATTTAGCCCTACAATTGCAGCCAGAGTTCTAGTTGATGGCAGCTTGGGTCTGGGAAGGATCTTGATCCATGCGGCATTTCAGGTGGCGTTTGGGAGTAGAGTGCCTTAGGGCCGGACACAAAAAGTGTCCCTATTCTCTGAGAAGATAGTCTGCCCCCAGTTTCGTTGATGTCAGTTTTGGAGGAGGGTTTTTGGCCCTGCAAGGGCAGCCAGTGTCCTAGTCGGTGGCAGCTTGGGTCTGCGAGGGATCTTGCTCCATGCGGAATTTGAAGAGGCGGCCGTC
>JAVTVJ010008073.1:0-19924 GCA_034509425.1 Eopsaltria australis | reverse complement strand
CCTCCTCTCCTCCTCCTCCTCCTGGGGAAATCCTGTCCCTCCAGCACGGCCAGTTACAGCTGGGGCCAGTGCTTGGGCAGAGCCTGCCCCCATCCCATGGACCAGGAGGGTGTTCCCAGGTGTGGGGCATCATCCTGTGTCCGTCTGTCCTGCTCAGAGCTGTGCAGGCTGTGGGGACCCCACGTTGGGGCACAGGAGACCCCAGCCCTGGGCTGTCACCCAGAAATGGTGCATGATGGCATGAGACACTCCCAAAGGACGTGCTGGGGCTGCTGCCTGAGTGCCCCAGAGCTCAAAGGGTTCCTGTGCTCGCTCCCACAGGCTGGTGAAGCCACAGAGCAGGAATTGAGGCTGCCCAGAGGAAGCTGTGCCTTTCCCTCCAGCCTTTCCCTGTCTCCAAGGAGGGTCCACCCTGCCCAGCCCCCTGTGTGGTCACCAGACTGGCACTGTGCTGCCAGGGAGGATGGCATGGGATGGGATGGGATGGGATGGGATGGGATGGGATGGGATGGGATGGGATGGGATGGGATGGGATGGCATGGGATGGCATGGCATGGGATGGCATGGCATGGCATGGCATGGGATGGCATGGGATGGCATGGGGTGTGTGGGGCTGCTTGGTCTCTGCCCAGGGTGGGAGACCCCGGCTGGGGAGAGAGGAATGACAGAACCATGGAATATCCTGAGCTGGAAGGGACTCGCGAGGTTCATCGAGTCCAACTCTGTACCCTGCACAGGACACCCCAACAAATCCCACCCCGTGGGCCACAGGACCAGCCCCCAAAACAGCCCCAAAACATGTCCAGGGGGAGAGGAGGAGAAGCAGCTGAGCCCTGTTGTTCCAAAGTTGTTCCATCCCCATGGATTCTGCAGAGGGGCTCTGCGAGGAGAGGGCCCGAGCTGGAGGAACCTGACAGGACGTGGGAACCCACGAGCTGGCAGGATAATTACTTTTTTAATCAAGTCTTTTCAAAACATCTAATTTTATTACTTTATTCTTCCATTTCAATAGCAGAACGATTAAGATGGAATCTAAAAGGAATTCTTCACAACAGTAATAATGTCTCTTATCGCAAGAGGCAGTCTCTGTCTGCTCCATCCTGCAAATTCACAGCATTTGAATATTAAATATATTCAATATATCAAAAAAATCCATTTCAGTCCAGAAAAATAATAAAGAAGAGGAAAAAAAAAATCCACATGCAACAGAAAATTTTCCCTCGTTCTGCTGAAAAAAATTAAAATTAAATAACTCCCGATTCTTTTCCCCTCCAAACTGCTTTCTCCAGGAGGGAGGCAGGAGAAACCTCCTGCTGCTGCCAGGCCAGGCACTGCCTCAGCTGGAAAATGAACCTTTCCAGAGCTCTGATCCTGCAGAACCCAGCCAGGATGTGCTGCTTGGTTTGGAGGAGGAGTGGGCTGTGCTGGTGACTCCCAGCGTGGTGGCTTAGGAAAGCACCTCCAGCAGATTGTGAGGCTGATGCAGGGAGGGTGCCAGCCCTGGTCCCAGCACAGTTTTGGGATGAAGGGAGGACGATGCCAGCCCTGGTCCCCAGCACAGTTTTGGGATGAAGGGAGGATGATGCCAGCCCTGGTCCCAGCACAGTTTTGGGATGAAGGGAGGAGGGTGCCAGCCCTGGTCCCAGCACAGTTTTGGGATGAAGGTGTTGCCTTTTCCCCCAGCCTGGAAAAGAAACTGGAGATCATTTTAGCAAGGAGGTGATAGAAAAGGGGATCTTTATTTTGAAGGTCTTCAGGAGCACTTATGGAAAGGTGTCCATAAAAGCCCAGCCCCTCCAGGGCTGAGGACATATTTATAGCTTTTAGGAAATTAGCATAATTGATTAAGAGTACCAATAAGGAGCACAAGTGCTGATTCAATTCCCCCCCCAGGTGCAGCCCCTTCCCTGGAGCCCCTCTCAGCACCGGCTGGGCTTTGTTGATGAAAATGCACCTCAGAGTTGTTCTCGGCCTTGGTTCCCAGGAAGAACTGAGATAGGACAGGGCCTTGCAACCCCCTGGGGCTTGGAGCTCTGGAATTTGTTTTGTCTTTCTGCTTAGGGAAAGGCTATGCAAAGGTACTGGAAAAACTAGCTATTAATACAGTAGGCTACAGAGCTACGAATAGATGGGCAGAGAGTACAGAGAACATAGAAAAGAAAAAAAGGCAGAAACCAAATGGCATCAAAGGGAGGAGGATGCCAGCCCTGGTCCCAGCACAGTTTTGGGATGAAGAGAGGAGGATGCCAGCCCTGGTCCCCAGCACAGTTTTGGGATGAAGGATGGGGGATGCCAGCCCTGGTCCCCAGCATTACTTTGGGACCACAGCTGGGCTGCTGTTGCCATGTCAATGCTTGATTTGATCACAAGAAGAGACAGTGCCATCTGAATCTGGGGGTCACCAGCATGGTCCTGAATAATGCAGGCTGTGCTTGCATCCTTGTTTTTTCCAGGAGAGCAAATGGTGAAAGAAAAGTCATGGTGCAAGTGGACAGGGGAGGGGAGTGACAGTGCAGGAGTGTGTTTGCAGTGTGATTTCGGGTTGTTTGTGACAGGTCAGACCTAAACTTACCTTTCAGAGCTCGGGCTGGAAAAGGAAAAGCCCAAAAGCCTTGTTTTGAGAAAGTGGCCACGGAAATAAGATAAAATGTTGAAAATAAACACAGATGACCCTGAGCTACTGTCTCATTCCAAAAGCATGCATGTAATTTCCTAACTTGTTTTGCTTTGCTTTGCTTTCTAAAGGAAAGAGGTAAAAACAAATTCAACTGTGTCAAACATCCTTTGGATGATCTCCCTTCCTGCCCTGATTCTGTCGGGATCTGCAGCAGGAGCTGCTGTGTGACACTCCCAGGTCCTCCCTGGGACAAAGCCCAGGTCTCCATCACCTGGTGCCTGTGGTGAAAGGAGATGGGAAACAGCACCAGAGTGATCAGCAGGGCTTGGCTTTTTTATTGTCCAAGTAATAGTTACATTTTCCTTATAACAGCTGTAAATAGATAATTATCTTTCCCTACAATAATTTCCTCCATTTTCTCTCCATGTCCAGCCCTGTCTCACAGGTTCCTCTTTGGGAAGTGTTCAGGGGTGTCTGGGGCCTCTCCTGAGCTTTTCCTCCAGCACAGCTGCTCCATGCAAACCCCAGGGAAGCGCACAACAAATCCATCCTGCAGGCCAGCCCTGGTTTGGTACCTACCACTGGCAAGCTGCCTCCAGGAGCTGGGTCTGGCATCAACATCCTCTCATGAAACCAAGAACAGCCCAGGGGAGCCCTCACCCCCTGGGAGAACCAGCCCTGGAGGTCTGATGGACAGTTTCATCCCAAGAAATGTGATGGGAAACAGCATCTGAGTGAACAGCAGTGGTTTGGACACTCATCCCCGTGATTTCCCACCCCAGGTAATTTCTGGCCTGGGGAATGTCCCTGCACCAGCCCCACTCCTGTCTTCTCCCTCCCCACCATCCCCACTCCCCCTGCCCCTTCACTCCAGGCCCCAAGCTCTTCACTCCACCCCTGCTCCGTGCAGGGCAGCACCAAGGAGCTGGGACAGCATCTTGCCACCAATAAACACTTTTAGGCCTGGCTCCCACAGCGGACGATTTCAGAAATGCAAATGGGCCTGCCTGCAGATTGCCAGGGAAGGAGAGGGAGAGAGACAGAGAGGGATGCTCTGATTTTATCAAAATCAGTTTTCCTGCCCAGGGGAGGATGGAAAGCAGCTCCTCAGTCACAGGAAGACGATTCTATTTAAACCACAGGATCATGTTGTAGCTACTTCTTATTTACCAGACTGGAAAGTTACATTAAGAAGTTATCACTTATCTTGCAGGGGAACAGATTAAGAGTGAAGGACCATTCCCTGGTTTGCATAGAGCTGCACTTGCCAGGTTACTAAAAAGACAATTGATGTAGCAGTTCAGGAAGAAATATGATTTTCATTACGATACGCAGGCATCAGGGATTGTATTCTAATGGTCCCCTGTCACCAGTGAAGAGCAAAATGGCCTGTGACCACTGTAATGGAAAAAAGATTTCTGTGGTGTTTTGCATAGCATGGAGGGATCTTTGTGTTCGGGGTTGGGGTTTTTTTGGCTTGTAACCTCCTGGTGGCAGCATTAAAGGGAACAGCACCTGCTTTTCCTGAATAAAGAATTCGGGACCCCACAGGGAGAAATGTTCTCCCCACTCATGGCAGAATATTTATATTTGAGGTGAGCTTTTAGGTTATCTGTGAGGTAAAACAGCAGGTTGCATTTTCATCAGGGGGTGCTCCTAGACTCTCCTCACACCTCTTTGGGCAGCTGGAATTGGAAGATTTTACAGAGCTCTCTCATGGTACAACTCTTTTTTGGGGTCCATTCAAGTATTTTTGGAGCCAGTGGGCTTCAGGCTGTAGGAAAGCACCCAAGAGAAAAAAATGTTGGGATTTAACCAGCAGAACCTGTCTGATCCACAGGGATTGGATCCAAGCTGTGTGAGCACCATGGCCAGCCCCAGATCCTCCACTGCCCCTTTCCTCTTCTTTTCCCACTACGTTCAGTTACTTAATGGGGACACTTCCCCAAAAGCAGAGCTGTGTTTCATCACAGACTGGCATCTTCCATCCCAATATTCTTGCCTCATTGGCTGGGAACCAGAACCAGCCAGGCAAGAGGCAGGAACATACAGATGGCTCACCCCACCCATGTGAACCAATAGCAAAATGGGAATATCGGCTATTTCACACAAATTATTCAGGAATACTTCCCAGAGGGAGGAAAAAAAAATCCAAACCACATTTGTGAATTATAGAAATTCTTAATAATTGATAAATTAAAGGATTTCACTCTGAGCTTGAGTGCAGCAAGGAAGACGTGGAGGATGTAGCAGTAAGTGATGCGCTGTGATTTCTCTCTCCTGTTTAATTACTTGACTGCTGTAAAAAACCAAACCAAGTTTCAAAGGTAACTCAAATTCCCCCATCACTAAACAGCACAGAGCCCCTCCCATCCTGTGAACTTGCAGACAGCTGGGCTGAGCAGCTTTCCTTTAAACCCACCTAAGTTAAAGACAAACAATTTAGGTCCATTGATCTGGAGCTGCGGAGCCTCCTGTTTAAACTCGGGGAGATGGAAGGAGCATAAAGCGAGTGCATAGGATTTTCTTTGCATTGCTTAGATTAAAGGACATCAGGATGAGTGGTTTGTGTGATGATCAAAAGATTCAACACACTCTGCACCTGTCACAGGTACGAGCTCAATTCCTTATGGATGAAAACAGAGTGGAGCTGGCAGAGCATGAGAGAGTTACAGGAAGGGATGTGCAGGGAGTATATTTAAAGCAGGCTGCATGAATATAGGATTAAATGGTAGTACTGGATGATAAAATGTTAATTTTGCTTAATTAGGCTGTTTCTAGCATAGAGTTCCTGTTGATCAGAGCACTCCCTACCAGATAAAGAGGGTGATAGGGAATTGTCTTCATAGGAATATGAGAAAGTTTCTAAATAGGGATTTGGGAAAAAATAAAACCAGTAAATGGCTGAATTGATAAATGCTTCCAGACAGGCCCCGTTGCCTGGCTGAGATGGAGAGAATGAGAAACTCATCTAAATTTGCTGTTTTACTGTTCCTCCAGAGGGTCTGACTTGCCCATGGGAATGTGGAGTCTCTCCACTTTCACTGCTCCTAAAACTGGACTGGAGATCTGGAGACTGCTGGGACATGAACAGGGCTGACCTGCCCTCCCCAGGTGCATTCCCATGGTCAGAGACTGTTATTCCATGAGAGCTGAACTCAGCTGGAGGGATTGCATGCTCCTTTAGACCCTTTTCCACAGTTTTTACCAATTCAACCAGCTCCTGGCCCAGCATCCCCCTGCAGAGCCCAGGTTTTCCCACTGTTGTATCTCCAAGAAGCCTCCAGCTGAGGGATGATCCAGGCAGGGAAGAGAGGATGCTGAGCAAAGGACGCTGCTGGAAGGGAAAATCAAGCTGGGTGATGCACACCAGATCCACCAGCCTTGCCACAGGGCTTTAGCTGCCATCTGCCAGGATTCAGGACAGCTGGAGCCTGAAATCTTCACAGATTCCTTCCTCAGGGAAAAAAAACTATGAAGACTCAACCTCTCTGAAAGGGACTCCTTTGTTAAGTGATTTTCTGATGCTGAATTTCCATTTCTCCATGCTTGCGGCAAGTTAAAAATAAATATATTCTTCATTATAACCATTAGGCAATTAAACAATGCCCAGATCAAGGTGGAAACCAGCAGGATGCCAAGGAACAGGCAGTTGGGTGATGCTGATTTGGTGATACATGGCATTTTACACCAATTCCTTCTCATGACAGCTGTCACATCAGTGTCACTGGGCTGGCATAGTCTGGTCCCCATGTGCATCAAAAGGCACGAGCAGAGAGGATTAAAAAAAGCTGGCAAGGTCCAGGTGCAGGGCTTTGCTCTCAGACTGTGGCCACTGCTTTCCTTTTCTACCCAAGGACACTAAAATCACCTCCGAAGATTTTTGTTTCTCTAGGAATTAACTCCTTAACTTTCAAATCCTTTATTGGACTGAAAACCCATCTTAAGAACAGGGAGATTCAAGGAGGAAGGTGCAGACAGGGGCTGCATGGGACAGCGGGCAGGAGACAGAGAGCTCAGGCCGACCTGGCATCCCAAGGTGGGATGCAGAGGTCTCCAGCTGGCCTGGAATCCCCTGGATGAGGCTGTGCAGATGTGCTCCCTGTGCTTTCACCTGCATGGACCACCCCATGTCACTGCCACACTGCACTGTGTGAGCCAGGGGAACCTGCAGGCAATGCCACACTTGGATTTTGAAATTATCCAAGTCATCCAGAAGAGTCAAGGGCTCAGTGACAGCTTTTGGAAAACCCAGCAGCAGCCTTGGAGGAGGTCGTGGATGTTAAGAAGTCCAAATCTTTGACCAGAGATCTGAAGTGCCCCAGGAAACAAAGAGTTTGCCCTGAATGTCACTTGTCCCTCTGCCAAGCTGGGTCTAAATCCCCTCTGGAAGCCAGTCAGCTTTTGTGACCCTGATTTGAGCCCCTGCTTTGATCATTGCTGCTTCCACTGAGCCAGCCCTGCTCCAAGCCCCGTCCAGCCTGGCCTTGGGCACTGCCAGGGAGCCAGGGGCAGCCACAGCTTCTCTGGGCACCCTGTGCCAGGGCCTCCCCACCCTCACAGCGAGCAATTCCTTCTGTATATCTACTTAAATTTCCTCTCTTTCGGTTGGAATTGTTCTGATTTCAGCAAGTGCTTCACTGAAGAAACAAATTCCAGGCACAGATTCTTCCTCTGGTTGGTTTCTGATGCACTAAGACTCCAACTCAGAGCCTTTGACAATCTGACCAAGTATTCCTCCTTCCCAATACTTGATGTCCAAGGCCAGGCTGGACGGGGCTTGGAGCACCCTGGGACAGTGGAAGGTGTCCCTGCCATGGCAGGGGGTGGGACTGGATGATCTTTAAGGTCCCTTCACCCCCAAGCCATTCTGTGATTCTGTGACAGGAACAGCCACTGCTCTGCCCCCCAAGTGTGACACTGAGCTGCCAGCTGGGCAGGCACCACGGGCACCCCTCGCTTCTCCCCGGGAAATGAAGCCATCCCAGTGCTGAGCTTCGAAAGGGTTATTCTTCACAGAGGAAAAAAAGAAAATTTAAGACTGCAAAACTTCTTTTGACAGGGTTGTCTTTTAATTACCCTGTGGAATGATAAAATCCCAGCACTGAAAATGTGTCTTTACAAATCTCTAGCTGGAGTAATTAGTCCCGTGCCTGGCTCTCCTGAGAGATTATTGCTGCCTTCTTTTCAGATTACTTACCCAAATAGAAGTGGAATCATTGCTATGTTTGACAGTGAGATATAAAATATCAGATAAAGCTGTTAAAATACTGTTTCACACGCTGTGTTTCTGCAGAGTAAGGAAGCATCTGCTCTCTCGGTATCAGCAGCAGAGCTGAGCAGAAAATTCACAGCTGAGGGCTGAGAAGATGAATCTCACTTCTTTTTTTCCTTTTTTTTTTGGTTCCTGGTCATTCCTAGAAAGATCCAAGTACTCAAGAACTGAGTTGTTATTCAAATACTGAATAATGTTTGCACCTTTGTCCATTTTAAGGTTTGAATATGCTGGTGGTGTTTTGGATGAGCCCCCGTTCTGGTCTGAGGAACTCAGCTGGAACATTTGTGTGATAAAGCCAAAGGGGTAGCACTGAACCCCACAAAATCCAAATATTGTGACAGCAGGCAGGGATTTCAGGTGAAAACCTCTGTAAAGTCTCAGTGCAGAGATATTTGCAGGGCATGCAAACACAGGTAACACTCCTCCTGTTATATCCTAAATGGATACACTCAGAAGGAAGTTTCTCAGTAGATATGGCACAGTGCAATTTGCCTCCAAGAAGTTACAGTTGCTATTTATTACTTTCTAGGGAAAGAAAAAAAAATCTTTATTTGGGAATTCAAGTTCTTCCTACATTATGTCAGGCTGCTGAGCTCACAGTGCTCAAAAATGCATCAGTGCCAGTCCTCATCAGGGGCTGAGCTGTTGAGCAGATCACACCCTGGTTATTTCCTTCTCTTCTCACCCACAGGGCAGATTGATGCCCATGGGAGGGTGATCCCCAGGCTGGTGTAGGTGATGCTCTGGCTGCAGGGGCTGTCCAGGCAGCAGCTCCCTCAGGGAAGGAGCATCCCAGCCTTGCCATCTCAAATAAACGTTTTTGTGTCATTCTCACTCCTCCCAAGGCAGCTTTGGTGTCTCACTTGTTTCAGATGTAACTCAGCATTGCAATGGAGACATTCCCTGGGTCACCAGAGAGGCAAGGAGAGCTCAGGGAGCTCAGTAGGGAGAGGAGCCACCAACTATTCTGGGTCCGGGGAAACTAAAACACCTAATGCTTTCCAAGAAAAAATTTCATGGGTCAAAAGTCTGCTCTGAAGGTCTCTGGTCCAGCCCATACACTCAAGTTGGTCCAGCTTCAGCAAGTTCCTCAGGACCTTCTTCACTGGAGTCCCAAATATCTCCAGAAACAGAGACCCCCTAGTTTTTCTGAGCCTCAGTTTCAATGTTTCACCACCATGGGGTGACATCATTACTTTTATAACCAAGCAGAACTTCCCTGGTGCCTCTCATCCTCCCACTGTGTGCTTTGGGAAGAGCTTGACCCATCTTCCATGCACCTTCTCACCTGTCAGCAGTAAAACCTCCCCTTGCCCTCACTCCGGGCTGAACAGAGCCAGCTCTGCCTCCCCCCACCTGTCCCATGCTCCAGCCCTGGGCACCTTGGCATCCCATATTGGACCCACTCCTGTCCAAGGACAGCACCTTCCTCATCCTAGGGAATCCCAAACCAGGCACAATATGAAATTCAGCTGTTTTCCCACACTGGGAGTTCACCTAGGGCTGTCTGGGTGAAAACCAGGAATGCTGACCAGGTGGGAGCACAGACACCTCCAACACCTGCCTGGCTCTGGACTGACAACAGCCCCAGCATTCCCCCATCCCTGCCTGGTGCTTCCCACAGCCTGGAGGGGGGAAACAACCACGTGAAAAAGGCAGAGGCTCAGCTCCTCATCCAGATGGGCTCTGCTGGGATGCTCCTGCAGCTCCCCTCAGAGCTCAGGGTGGGACAGGCAGAGCCCCAGTCCCACAGCTTTGCCGCATTAAGGGTCATTGTCCCAAGGATCTACCCAGCCCTCTGCCCTGGCACTGAGTGCCCAGCACTGCTGCAAGCTCACCCTCGGGGCCAAGCTGCTTTATTGCTGATAATTGGTGGCAGGCACTAATTCCAGCCGGCATGAAGGCAGCAGCACAAGCTGCTTGCCTTTATTGCATTTGATTACACTTTTTTGTTTTTGCATGATTCCCTGCAGTAAGTAGCTCATAATTAACAGCGGATGAATAACGTTTCTGCCACTCTGCGTATTAAGTTTTCTCACAACAAATGAAAACATAATTGCCATTACACAGCGCCCTTATCGGAGCGAACACGCCGCCCTTGGGATCAGGGAGATCTCCTGATAGGCACAACTTCCACAGCTACTCAGGGATGAGAACAAAACGCTGCTGGCTGAGGGGCTGGAGATGCTGGGCAGCTGACCCAGCCTCCTGCAGCATCTCCTGGCAGTCCTCTCCATGGGCTCCCTGCCAGGAGCTCAGGAATGGCTCGCGGGCTCTGCAGCACAGGAATCTGAGAATCACAGAGTGGTTTGGGTTGGAGGGACCTTAAAGATCATCTCATTCCACCTCCTGCCATGGGCAGGGACACCTTCCACCATCCCAGGCTGCTCCAAGCCCTGTCCAACCTGGCCTTGGACACTTCCAGGGATCCAGGGGCAGCCACAGCTTCTCTGGGCACCCGGTGTCAGGGCCTCACCACCCTTCACCTTCTGCTGCTGCTTCTGCTATGAAGCCTTCTTGGAAAGGCTGGTCTGGTATTTATCCTTTCTTTTTTCCCCTTTTCTTTTTAATTTTTCACCCTCCTTTAGCAGATTTGGGTAAAACAGATGGTCTTCAACCATATCAGTCCTGCTCTGCCCAAATCCTGAGTTTCCCATTTGCACACCAGTACAAAATCTCTGACAGTGATCTCTATCAGTGATAGTTTGCCCCCAGAGGGAACAACCTGGAGGATCTCTCCATGCTGTGCTGTTTTGCTCATGTAAAAGTCCCAGCTTCACTGTCACTCTCGTGATGCTGGTGTCATCTCACAGACAGAATGTTTAGGGAGGATATCAGTGCCAGTTGCTTCATGAGCTGCCCCCCAACATCTCGCCTGGACTCTTTGAATGTGAATTCTCCTCACAGAATAGGAGAAGCAATTACTTTCTGAGGACAGGCCATGTTCTGGCTGGAATTCCCAAGCAAAAGGGAGCACAGAGTACAGGCAAGGCAGAAAATGCTGAACTCCACTGATGGGTGTCAGGGAAGAGCTTCCTCACCCATGTGCTGGGTGTAATTAGCACTCATTAGAGCTCCTCATTATACAGACACTCCCAGAGGCCCTGCCAGGATTTCTGCTGGGCACTGAGCAAATCCATGGGGAGAAACTCCCTGCTCCCAAGCCTCAATATCTGAAAAGCAAATCTCTCCAGGGCAAGGAATTAAATCAGTTCTGAGGTGCAGACTGATCACCTCACCCAAGAGATGCACAGTGGAGTTTCCTGCTTATGTGGAGGGCAGGACTTGGTGTCACAGGGGCTCCTCTGCTCCAGTTCTCCTCCACAGAGAATCACAGAATTATTGAGGTTGGAAAAGACCTCCAAGATCATCGAGCCCAAGCTGTGGCTGATCCCCACCTTGTCACCCAGAGCAGAGCACTGAGGGTTTCTTGAATACACAACAGATTGATCACATGGCTGGGTATTCTCCTACATCCAGGCTAAAATATACTCCTTTTCCCAAGGAATATACATCCAGTACACAACTGGGCCCTGGTATCTCCCCTTGGAGCAGTGCTGCTGGAGGTCCCACACTAACAGGGCACCCATGTCCCACCACCTTCCAGGTGAGCCCCCATCACCTCACTCTGCATCCAGGGCCTCCCTGGCCCTGGACATCAAGAAAAATTTAACCTTTGAAAATTAACGGTTTAATCCTTTGTAAGCTTTGTTGGAATCCTGTTGCCATCTCCCAAACAGCACCAGCTGCAGGTTTATCTACTCACAGGTTGTAGAAAATGCTGGATTAGAAGCAAACAGAAAGTTCTAGAAATAAACCAGTTTCTCATGATGTTACTCCAGGGTGGCTGTACCCACTCAGGGATGTCCTGTGTAACTACACCAGCCCTGGAGTTCCAACCACTCTGTGTTTGGACAGCTCCTGCCAGACCCTCCCAGAGCTCATTTCATTTTTATTTGTCAACCACAAGCAATGAGCCAGAATCCAAACTCAACACGAGTGTAAACCACTTCTCCCAATGGGATTTACAGCCTTTAAAAGATTTAAAACAGGCCTTCCAAAATGTTCCCAGGCCTTCAGGCTGGATGGTTTACTCCTCACACAAACTTTGGGGATTAACACTCTGCTTTCAGAGTGGCCACAGGCCCTGGAGCAGCAGAGGGAGAGGTGGATCTGTGGTGCCAGTCTGTCAAGTGATGTAGGGGCACACCCTGTCCCCTGCAATTTGCATGTGGATGTCACCAAAAGGATGTCACCACACAGCAGTGATGTAGCAGTCTCAGGATATGTCACAATAAAGTACTTTTTCTAATTAAAAAAATAGCCTCCTGTGTTTTTTGACTACTACAAGAGTACCTAAAAAGCCAGAAGTGAACAAGAAGACATCTAAGATCTTTTGAAAATGAAGAATTCTCTTGATAAATACATCTCTTAATGAAATACAAGCAATTAAACTAAAAGCCCTATTGAATACTGCTTGTCATTCCACACATCGACATTTAATTGAATTTTTTCTCCCATCCCCTGGTCCTTTTTCCCTGATAAACAAATTCATTCACAACAGATCAGGTTTCACTAACCCAGAAACCAGATGATAGTCAATCAACTAATTGACACAACAAAGACTTTTATATGAAAAAAAAAATTGTCTTAATTAAAGCTGAGATGAAATTTAACGATACACAGACGTCCTATAGTAATGAACAGTCTTCTTGTATTAATTACTTGGGGTTTAACCCTTTTCCTTCTGATCACTGAAATCATGAGAGGGATGATGGAGGCAGAGGCTGCTGTGTTCATCCAAGAGTTTGCAGATTTCCTGCTGGAGCAGGGGGTGCTTGGATGACCCAAAGTCTCCTTGGCTGCTCTTCTCCTTCTCCTTCTCCTTCTCCTTCTCCTTCTCCTTCTCCTTCTCCTTCTCCTTCTCCTTCTCCTTCTCCTTCTCCTTCTCCTTCTCCTTCTCCTTCTCCTTCTCCTTCTCCTTCTCCTTCTCCTTCTCCTTATCCTTCTCCTTCTCCTTCTCCTTCTCCTTCTCCTTCTCCTTCTCCTTCTCCTTCTCCTTCTCCTTCTCCTTCTCCTTCTCCTTCTCTTCTCCTTCTCCTTCTCCTTCTCCTTCTCCCCTGCTTGCTGAAGTGTTCAAAGGAACTGCCCCCCTTCTTGCCCCGTGGTGCCCGAACATCCCGAAAATAATGACCAGCCATTTGTGAAAAAGCCAAATAGAAGGAAGAGAGAACAGCTCAGCAGAAGGAATAAGAGACAAGTTTTAAAACTGTCTAATTGTTCGTGTAAGCTGAACCCACGAGGTGTCAAGTGCCTTTTCCCTTCCAGCTCCTCCTGCACGCGGCACTCCGGCCCTCGCCGCAGCTCTTGGCTCTCTCATCAAGAAGTAGCTATTATTTTCACAATCATTTTCTAGTGCACTTTACACCATTAACAGAGCAAGCTGTTGTGAATGGCCATTTTGCTTCCAGGCAAGTTTGGACACAAACAGCACCAAGCTCTTTCACCAGCTGAAAACACCCTGGGCTTCTCTCCCTGCCCGAGGGTTTGGAGCCCAGGGCAATCCTGAGCCAAGCTGCTCCCCCGGCCACTGCCCTGAGAACTCACTTATGCTAAACAAAAGCTAATGGGGCACAGAGGGGGGAGGAAAGGGGAATCAGCAGCTCTGACAGACTCCTTCAGGTAATTATGGTTTTTCTATCTAAGAATTACAACTGCTCTAGAAATGCCACTTTATTATGCCGGTGTGTTTGGGATAAGTGTGAATGGAGGTGGTTCTGCATGGGAAAGCTTTGCCTTCCAACAGATTTGTCAAAGGTGAAATTGCTGCAGAATTGGTTGTGATCAGGAAGAAATCAACTTCTGGTTATTGCTGAACCCAAGGGATGTAAAGATACAAAAGCACACAGTTGGAATAACTGGATGAAATCCTTCCTCATCACCCCAAAGCAGAGTTTCCCCATCTCCACCCACCAAGGAGCTCAAAGCCAGGTAGCCTGGACAGGAGGTAGCTGGGAAAAGCCTGAGGCTGCTGGAGAGGACAAACAGACAGTGCACGAGAACACCCCCAGAAAGTCTTCTTTCACAGAGCCCTCAGTGATGGAAACAGCCTGTCCTCATCCCCAGTGCTCCCAGCCCTCTCCCCAACACCTCAGCCCACCAAAACACCCTCCCCAACAGAGGCTTCTGAGCCCAGCCCTCACCCCCTAAAGGCAGAGAGGCTGTGGTGCCACTGGGACATGTCAGGACAGGGCTGTGACAGGGCCCCATGCCACCAAGCAGGCAGACACGACCTGTCTGAGCACAGTGGGACCAAAGAGCCCTCCAGAAATGTGCCAGCACCTGCAGAACCCCCTCCCCAGACCCTCAGGAGTCGCTCCTGGCTCCTGTGGAAGAAGGAACTCTGGTGAGAGAGGCTGCAGGGCTTGTCTGCAGTGCAGCTGAATTATCCCTGATATATTTAGACATATTTCTTGACATTCCCAGAGATGGCAGCCTGACAAATGCAAGTACTCCAAGGGTTAAGCGCTTTTAAATGTCTTGGGAGTTATTTGTAAAGCTATTACTTCTGAGTTTGTTAATAAATCAGGATTTAATACACCTGAGTTACATTATCTCCCTGTTCTAATGTATAAATCCTGTCACTAAACCTTCAGGCCCAAGTGCTGTGTGCTTTTAGTCTTAGCTTTAGCTACCTGGTTTCTAAAACGTTGGATTGTTTCACAAGTCAAGAGATGGATTTTTAAATCCTTCACATCTCGCAGGAAGTATACAAATCTGTGTCTGGAGTTACAAATCCGATCAGAAGGTTTGTAAATCCTACAAAAGATTTATTTGAAAAAGTTTTCATTTACAAATTCTTGCTTTGCCTCTGGGATGTGTAAGTGACTTATTTGCCAAGGAGGATTCAGCAGACTCAGGTTAGATGGAGAAATCCTTCCCTTCGCTCGTCACACACAATGCTGGATAAATCCTCATCCAGTCAGTCTGTAGCTGCCTCCCAAATGGAGTTTGGGATTTGCAGGGAGCTCCAGAAAAGTCAGTGGAGAGGGATGGATGCTCTGGAGGGTGTCAGCCTCCTGGGCCCGGCACAGCCTGGGGATTCCTGGGCTTTGGAGATGTCCAGAGGGACACACAGCTCACAGGAAAGCCTTCGCAGTGAGAGAGCTTGGGTGTGATGCACCTGCCCTAGATGTGAACATCAGGACCACCAGCATCCTCAGGAATTCGACTGGAGGAGGTCAGTGAGGGGTAGGAGCACTGAAGCCAGGTGCCACCCCCACTTGTCCCAGGCTTTTTGCTGCAGACAGATCCCGTGGGGTCTGAGCAGCCACGGCAGCACCTGGCACTGCAGAACAGGGGGTGACACCCAGCAGTGACAGCTCTGAGTGCCTCAGCACGGGCAGTCACAGCTCAGGACCCGGGCACTGCCTGAGCAGGATCCACCCCAGACCCTGCCCACGCCCAGCTGGAGACTGGGGCTGGCAAAGGCAGAGCAGGGCTGGGCAGAGCCACCCCAGCACACAGCAGCTCTCCTCAGGGACTCAGGCTGGCAGCAGGTTTGTTTCCTGCCAGCAAGAGGCCGTCATGCTGGAAACACAAGGATGGATAGGGATGTGGAGGGAAGGCAGCTGAGCTGCAGCACCCACCTGGTGATGCCTCGAGCCCACCTTGGCTGCAGAGTGGAACCTCCAGCACCTCTCACTCTGCCTCAAGCCAGCTCCCATGGCTCTGTCACCTCTGTAGCTGCTTCCATAACCAGTATGGAACAGAGGAGTTAAAGGAATTGGGAAGCTCAGTTTGGGTTATGTCAAATATCTGATTTTTAAAAATCATTTATTTTTAACTTTCCTGCTTCACTTTCTGGTTTCAGGCCCTTCCATTCACCTTAGAAAATTTTACTGAGACATGGACCTCTGAGGACATGGAGGCAAATACAAAATGAGATGAAAAAAAAATCAGGGAGGTTTTATCAAAAGTAGATCACATAAAACTAATTTAATATCATTTTAATAGGAAAATAGAGAGGAGCAGAGGAGCTAATCTGTCTAGGTTTAAACAAAATATTGCATACAGAGCCTGATGGGAAATCAGTCTTTCAATAGAGATTCTTCCCAGAATCTCCATGGAAGGAGTTACAGGAGTTACAAAGGGGATGTGGGTCCAGCTGAAGGGAAGGCTGTGCAGAATGAAGTTACCAGCCAGGAGAGCAGAGCCAAAAGGAGCTGCTCAGGGAGCAGCCTGGGGTTCTTCCTGCAAAAATCAGGCATGTGCTTATGAAATGGGGGAGATGATAAAGTTAGAAGTTATTGCCAGTGCTGAAGGAGCCTGGGTTGCCAGACTAGAAATGTTGAAATGGATCCCAAAACAAAAGAGGGTCTGGTCCTAGGCTAAACCTGTGAGGAGATTGGGGTCAGGAATGCCATTTGCCCAGGAAGGGAAAGAGCAGAGGGGTTTTCTCTGCAGGATGGGAAGTGCTCTGGTGTCCAGATGATGTGGCTGTGATGGGAGGAGACAGCAGCAATGCCAGGGGCAGCCAGTGCTTCTCTGTCCCTCTGTCCCACGGGGCTTTGGGCTGAGCTGGACGTGGCTGGGGCTGCAGGGACCCAGCTGGGCCTGTGGGGCTGGAGGTCAGAGAATCTGAGAACCATGGAATGGTTTGGGTTGGAGGGACCTTAAAGCTCATCCCATCCCACCCCTGCCATGGGCAGGGGCACCTCCCACTGTCCCAGGCTGCTCCAAGCCCTGTCCTTGGGCACTGCCTGGGATCCAGGGGCAGCCACAGCTTCTCTGGGCACCCTGTGCCAGGGCCTGCTCACCCTCACAGGGAAGAATTTCTTTCCAATCTCTTTCCAATCTCTTTCCAATCTCTCTGCCAGTTTGGAGCCATTTCCCCTTGTCCTGGCACTCCAGGCTCTTGTGAATATTTTCTCCATCTTTCTTGTAGGCTCCTTCAGCTCCCAGAGGTGGTTGGGAGCAGATGGTAACACCAGCACCCTCCTCTGACCTCCAGGAGCCAGAGACACAGCTCTGAGCCACAGGAGAGTGGATCCAGCCATCCCAGGGATCCTGGAGGTGCAGATTCCCTGGAGAGCCCCAGGCTGGGGGTGTGTTTGAACACAGCAGCAAATAAACACCATCCCCTCCTTTGGTGCACAGCAATAAGGGATGGGCTAATAGGATATGGAGCTTCTTAATTATTAGATCACCAACATCAAATAAAAGATATATTAAACCTTCCAGGAACAGCAGCAGCTTTAAACTTTGGCTTTAAATTAAAATTAAAAAAATCCCCAATGCTGCTTCAGTGCTGCTTCTCTGCGTGCCTGAAAATCAGAAATGGCTTTGCCATCTCTTACTGCTTCTGTTTGTCCATTCTTCCTGTCTCTGTTTTCATGTTTTCATTTTTCTATGGCTATGTGGAACACATTTCTCAGTTAAGTACTTGCTTTTGAGAGTTGTTGCCATAACAACCGTTTCATTCCACGATATGCACACTATCTCTGAAATACAGAATTTCTCCTTAAAGGAGCATGTGCCACACACATCAAAGAGGAATATGGACTCATTATTTTTACATTATTTTGTGGGCAAATAGATGTTTTCCAATACAGTTTTTTTTTCTTCTTCTTCTTTTCTAACTGGATTTTCTTGTTCAGTGAAACTATGGGTTTTTTTTTAGCATTCCTATCTCATAGTATAATTTTTTGCCTGAAACCCAGAATATTAGGAGACAAGAATCTTTATTGTAGTTTCTTTTCTCCAAAGGTCTGAGAGAACTATGCTGCAGTTAATGCATTTAAAACCCATCTTATTAGACAGAAAAATTATGTAAATAAAAGCCATTAAAAATGCACAGTTCTTGAAGTAAAACCTCAATTTTCCTGCATGAATTGGTGGTGGAAGGAGGGAATGGACCAAGAACAGGTTGCTTCGTTTTTTAGTATCTTGCTTTTGGTGGTCTCTGCAAGGAACATTACGTGTGCAAGTTTTTCCCAAAAAATGCCCCACAACATTATTCTATTTCTGAAATGCCAGAAAAACAGGGTTTGGAATGAGAGGATCTTTAAGGTCCTTTCCCATCCAGGCCATTCTGTGCTTCCATGAGCTGCTCACACACGAGTCCTGTGGTTTGCTCACCTCAGAGGCGTGAAGCCAAGAGCACCAGAGTGAATTTGGATTTATACATTAATTTCTGGGATCCTTAGGAAAGCCAGGCTTTGGATTACAAACTCAGGGACATCACAACCATCAGAGCTCGAGGCCAGGGTGGATGGAGCTCTGAGCATCCTGCTCTGGATGTCGTGTGGAATGAGATGGGATTTAAGTTCCCTCCCACTTCCAAACCGTCCTGTGATTCTAGGATGGAGGAGGCTGCTCCTCACAGCCCCACACCCCGTTACCTCCATTTCTTCACCTATCGCGGGTGGCGGACACGGCTTGGCCCCGCAGTGTCACCTCACTGCTCCCGCGTCAGCGCCAGAGCCGCCACAGCCCTCCCGTCCCTGTCGCCTGTCCCTGCACAGGAGCCGTCACATCCCTCCTGTCCCTGCACAGGAGCCGTCACATCCCTCCTGTCCCTGCACAGGAGCCGTCACATCCCTCCTGTCCCTGCACAGCAGCCGTCCCAGCCCTCCTGTCCCTGCACAGGAGCTGTCCCAGCCCTCCTGTCCCTGCACAGGAGCCGTCCCATCCCTCCTGTCCCTGCACAGGAGCCGTCATATCCCTCCTGTCCCTGCACAGGAGCTGTCCCATCCCTCCTGTCCCTGCCCAGGAGCCGTCAGAGCCCATCGCCGTCTCGCCGCGGTGACCCCGCGTCCCGCAGCATCACTGTCACAGTGACACCCCAGCCCCGGCGCACACCCACGGCTCGGTGACACCCCAGGGCCACGTCGGAGTCAGCCGCTGTCACAGCCCCTCGCCGTGACAGGGCCATCAGCCCGCATTACGATCAGGAGGGGGAGAGCTTGAGGACCCACCAGCACGGAGCCGGCGATATTCCCCAAGATCCCAAAGCCATTTAGCTCGTTCTTGCACCAAAATCTCTCCCCAGGCACGAGCACAGTCAGAGGATACAGGAATCTGGATCTGCACTTCACACCAGTGCATATTTTAACTCACATTTACAGGCTGAGAACCCCAGGAGTGGAGGGATGCGGCAGCTGAAAACTCTGCCAGGACAGGAGCTCCTCAGCAGCTTGAGAAGTGCTTGAAAGGTGCCTTGCTCTGCCAGTGCTGGGTGCTGGGCAGGGGAGGGCAGCCAGAAAACACCTTTATTTCTGACATTGTCTAGTCCTGCTTCCAGCTCTGAGAGGCAAAGATCCATGAATTGGTGCCCCACGTCCCGGGGAAGAAGCTGGACCAATCACTCACTCACAGCCCCTCCCTCGAAAACCAGATCTGGACAGCAGTGCTGGATTTTACACAAATCACGTAGTGAGAAAGAGACCGTGGGGGGAACTCAGAGCTCCAGGTCAGCTCTAAAGGCTGAGGGAGAGCAAAATTTAAGCTCCAGGAGCACAAAAATGCAGAGTAGCTGCAGCAGGAGCACTCCCTATGCAAAATATTTCCAATGGGGTGTGCATCAAGCACAGGGGTCTGCACCCCACCCGTGACTTGGGACAGATCCACCTTGTCAGTTCTGCCATGAAGCACCCCAAGGGGTTTATGTGGTCCCAGAATGGGAGAGAGGAAGGGGACCTGGCCTTCAGCAGTCAGAGTCCACCTGGAGACCAGGAGGTGCAGAAAGTCCGTAGAGAGGAATGCCTGAGTCCATCAGGTAACCAGCAGCAAAAGTGTTGAAAGAGCAGAGGATGGAGGTGGAGAAAGTTCAGTCATTTATCAGAAAACATATATTTTGAAGAGCCACATCACAGCTCTCTCTGACCTGCAGCTTCTGCCAGAATCTTCTACATTTCTGGCTCACATCAGCCACAGCATCTCTCTGACTGTCTGTGGGCTGGAGCCACTGGAGATCTCCTCTGCAATGGTTACAGGATGAGAGTGAGGGATGTACTCTGTGAAATCCA
>JAVTVJ010008069.1:0-11544 GCA_034509425.1 Eopsaltria australis | reverse complement strand
CAAAAATAACCCAAAAATTGGCCCAAAATTGACCAAAAATAGCCCCAAAATGGCCCTAAAAATGGCCTCCAAAATGAGCCAAAATGGGCCGTAAAATAACCCAAAATTCCGCCTATAAATCACTGAAAAATAGGCCCAAAATAGCCCAAAAAATGACCCAAAAATCACCCCAAAATGGCCCATAAATCGCCCAAAAATGACTCAAAAATTGACCCAAATACGGGCCCAAAAGCTCTCCGAAAATCACCCAGAAATAGTCCTAAAACTAGACCCAAAAAACGGCTCAAAAATGACCCAAAAAAGGCCCTAAAAGGGCCCCAAAAATGGCCCAAAAATGACCCAAAATTGGCTGTAAAATGATGCAAAACATCCCCAATAAATGACCCAGAAATTGCACCAAAAATAGCCTTTAAAACAGCCCCAAAAAAATGACCCAGAAATGGCTCAAAAATGGCCCCAAAATTGACCTAAAAATGGCCCAAAACAATGATCCAAAAATGGCTCAAAAATGGCTCCAAAATAGCCCCTGAAATTGCCCAAAAAAGACCCAAAAATGACCCAAAATTAAGCTCAAAAAAGACTCGAACTACCAAAATGGCCGCCGCAGTACCCGGATGAACTCGGCGCATGCGCACTTGGTCCCGAACTATCAAAATGGCCGCCGCAGTGCCCGGATGTCCTCCGCGCATGCGCACTTGGTCCCGAACTACCAAAATGGCCGCCGCAGGACCCGGATGTACTTCGCGCATGCTCAGTAGGCCTTGAATTACCAAAATGGCCGCCGCAGTGCCCGGATGTTACTCGGCGCATGCCGCCAATGGTCCGAACTACCAAAATGGCCGCGCAGTGCCCGGATGTACTCGGCGGCATGCGCAATTGGTCCCGAACTTCCAAAATGGCCGCCGCAGTGCCCGGATGACTCCGCGCATGGCAGTTGGTCCCGAACTACCAAATGGCCGCCGCAGTGCCCGGGATGTACTCCGGGCATTGGCACTTGGTCCCGAACTACCCAAGATTGGCCGGCCGCGTGCCCGGATGTACTCGGCGAGGCGCACTGGATCCCGAACTCCAAAAATGACCGCCGCAGGACCCGGATGTACTCGGCGCATGCGCACTTGGTCCCGAACTACCAAAATGGCCGCCGCAGTGCCCAGATGTACTCGGCGCCTGCGCAATTGGTCCCGAACTACCAAAATGGCCGCCGCAGTACCCGAATGCACTCGGTGCATGCGCACTTGGTCCCGAACTACCAAAATGGCCGCCGCAGGACCCGGATGTACTCCGCGCATGCTCAGTAGGCCCTGAAACTACCAGAATGGCCGCCGCAGTACCCGGATTGTACTCGGCGCCTGCGCAATTGGTCCCGAAACTACCAAAATGGGCCGCTTGCGTGCCCGGATGTACTCGGCGCATGCGCACTTGGTCCCGAACTACCAAGATGGCCGCCGAAGTGCCCGGATGTACACACAAATATCCCCAAAAATGATGGAGAAATGGCCCCAAAAATGACCCAAAAAGGCACAGAAATGGCCCTAAAGATGACTCAAAAATGGCCCATAAAAGGCCCCAAAAACGACCCAAAAATTACTCAAAAATAGCCCCAAAGATGACCCAAAAATGACCCAGAAATGACCCAAAAAAGCCCCCAAAAGGCCACAAAAATGACCCAAAAATGACCTCAAAAATTCCCCCGTAAATGACCCAAAATGGCCCTGAAATGGCCACAAAAATGGCCCCGATAGTGGCGCAAAAAAGACCAAGAAATAGCCCAAAAATGGCCCAAAAATGACCCAAAAATAAGCCAAAAATAGACTCAAAAAATGAATCAGAAAATGACCCAAATATGGGCCCTAAATGGCCCCGAAAATGGCCCAGAAATGACTCCAAAAATGACTCCATAAATGGACCCAAAAGTGACCCCAAATTAGCTTAAAAATTGCCAAAAAATGCCCAAAAATTCATCCAAAAACACACCCAAAGATGACCCAAGAATGATCCAAAAATAGCCTAAAAATGACCAAAAAATAGCCCCCCAAAAAACCCCAAAAATGGCCAACAAATGATCTAAAAATGATCCAAAACAATGACAGAAAAATGGCCCAAAAATGGCCCAGAAATGGCCCCAAATGTCTCCAAAAATGGCCTAAAAAATGACCAAAAATTGGACCAAAAAATGACGCAAAAATAACATGAAAATGACTCAAAAATAGCCCAAAAAATAGCCCCTAAAAGGCCCCATGAACGACCAAAAAATGACCAAAAAATCCCTCCATAAATGACCCAAAAATGACGTAAAAATTGGACAAAAAAATGGCCCAAAAATAGACCCAAAATACCTCCAAAAATAACCTGAAAATGACACAAAAAAGCTTAAAAATAGCCCCAAAAATGACCCAGAAATGGCCCAAAAATGACCCAAAAATAGCCCTAAAAATGACAAAAAAACAGCCCAAAATGACCAAAAAAATATCCCAAAAAAGACTCAAGAAGGGCCCATAAATGACCCAAAAAATGGCAACGATATGCCACCGAATATGGCCCCAAAATTGGCCAAGAAATGGCCCCGAAAATGAATCAGAAATGGCCCCGAAAATGACCAAAAAAAGACCCAAGAATGGGCCCAAAATGGCTCCGAAGGTGGCCCCAAAAATGAACCCCAAAGTGGCCCCAAAATAGTCCAAAATTGACCAAAAAATGGCCCCATAAGTGGTCCAAAAATGACCCAAAAATTGGCCCAAAAGTGACCCAAAAATGGCCACAAAAATGGCCGCAAAATTGACAAAAAAATGGCCCCAGAAATGGTCAAAAAATAACCCAAAAATTGGCCCAAAAATGACCCCAAAATAGACCTTAACATTTATCCAAAAATGACCCAAAAATGGCCGTAAAATGGATACAAAACTGGCCATAAAATGACCAAAAATTCACCCCAAAAATGACTCTAAAATGGCCTCAAAATTGACCAAAAATGGCCCAAAACAACGACCAAAAATAGCCTCATATATGACCCAAAATGGCCCAAAAATAGCCCCAAATAGGCCGCAAAAATGACCAAAACATGGCCCCAAATTGACCCAAAACTGGCCCTAAAAATGACCAAAAAATGACTCAAAAGTGGGCCCAAAATGGCTCTGAAAATGGCCCTAAAAATGGCCTTAAAAATGACCCAAAAATAGGCCCAGAATAGCCCCAAAAATGGCTCAAAAATTACCCAAAAATAGCCCTAAAAATCACCCCAAATGGCCCAAAAATAGTGCCCTAAATGACACAAAAATGGCCCTAAAATTACCCAAAAATGGCTCAAAAATGACGGAAAGATAAACACAAAAATTGAACCCAAAATGATCCCCAAAATAGCACCATAAATGGCCCCCAAATGGCCCCAAGAATGGCCCTAAAAATGACTTCCAAAATTGGCATTAAAATGATCTAAAATTTCCCCTATAAATACCCCAAACAAGGCTCGAAATAGCCCCAAGAAAATGACATAAAAATGACCCAAAATGGCAAAAAAATTGCCCAAAAAATAGACCCTAAAAGGCCCTAAAAATAGCCCCTAAAAGGCCCCCAAAATGGTCCAAAAATAACCCAAAAATTGGCCCAAAATTGACCCAAAAATAGCCCCAAAATGGCCCTAAAAATGGCCTCCAAAATGAGCCAAAATGGGCAGTAAAATAACCCAAAATTCCGCCTATAAATCACTGAAAAATAGGCCCAAAATAGCCCAAAAAATGACCAAAAATCACCCCAAAATGGCCCATAAATCGCCCAAAAATGACTCAAAAATTGACCCAAATACGGGCCCAAAAGCTCTCCGAAAATCACCCAGAAATAGTCCTAAAAACTAGACCCAAAAACGGCTCAAAAATGACCCAAAAAAGGCCCTAAAAGGGCCCCAAAAATGGCCCAAAAATGACCCAAAATTGGCTGTAAAATGATGCAAAAACATCCCCAATAAATGACCCAGAAATTGCACCAAAAATAGCCTTTAAAACAGCCCCAAAAAATGACCCAGAAATGGCTCAAAAATGGCCCCAAAATTGACCTAAAAATGGCCCAAACAATGATCCAAAAATGGCTCAAAAATGGCTCCAAAATAGCCCCTGAAATTGCCCAAAAAAGACCCAAAAATGACCCAAAATTAAGCCCAAAATAGACTCGAACTACCAAAATGGCCGCCGCAGGACCCGGATGTACTCCGCGCATGCTCAGTAGGCCCTGAATTACCAAAATGGCCGCCGCAGTACCCGGATGTCCTCCGCGCATGGCACTTTGTCCGAACTACCAAAATGGCCGCCCCGCAAGTACCCGGATGATACTCGCACATGCGCAATTGGTCCCGAACTACCAAAATGGCCGCCGCAGTGCCCGGATGCGTACTCGGCGCTGCGCAATTGCGTTCCCGAACTACCAAAAATTGGCCTGCCTCAGTGCCCGGATGTACTTCGCGCATGCGCAATTGGTCCCGAACTACCAAAATGGCCGCCGCAGTGCCCGGATGTACTCGGCGCATGCGCAGTTGGTCCGAACTACCAAAATGGCCGCCGCAGTGCCCGGATGTACTCGGCGCATGCGCACTTGGTCCCGAACTACGAACATTGCCGCCGCAGTGTCCGGATGTACTCGGCGCATGCGCACTTGGTCCCGAACTACCAAAATGGCCGCCGAGGTGCCCGGATGTACTCAGCGCATGCGCAATTGGTCCCTAACTACCAAAATGGCCGCCGCAGTGCCCGGATGTACTCGGCGCATGCGCACTTCGTCCCGAACTACCAAAATGGCCGCCGCAGCGCCCGGATGTACTCCGCGCATGCTCAGTAGGCCCTGAATTACCAAAATGGCCGCCGCATACCCGGATGTTACTCCGCATTGCTCAGTAAGCCCTGACTACCAGAATGGCCCGCCGCAGTTACCCGGATGTTTACCGGCGCATGCGCAATTTTGGTCACCGAACACCAAAATGCGCGCCACGAAAGTGCCGATGTATTCGCGCATGCGCAATTGGTCCCGAACTACCAATATGGCCGCCGCAGTGCCCGGATGTACACACAAATGTCTCCAAAAATGATGGAGAAATGGCCCCAAAAATGACCCAAAAAGGCACAGAAATGGCCCTAAAGATGACTCAAAAATGGCCCATAAAAGGCCCCAAAAACGACCCAAAAATTACTCAAAAATAGCCCCAAAGCTGACCCAAAAATGACCCAGAAATGACCCAAAAAAGCCCCCAAAAGGCCACAAAAATGACCCAAAAATGACCTCAAAAATTCCCCCGTAAATGACCCAAAAATGGCCCTGAAATGGCCACAAAAAATGCCCCGATAGTGGCGCAAAAAAGACCAAGAAATAGCCCAAAAATGGCCCAAAAATGACCCAAAAATAAGCCCAAAATAGACTCAAAAAATGAATCAGAAATTGACCCAAATATGGGCCCTAAATGGCCCCGAAAATGGCCAAGAAATGACTCCAAAAATGACTCCATAAATGGACCCAAAAGTGACCCCAAAATAGCTTAAAAATTGCCAAAACATGCCCCAAAATTCATCCAAAAACACACCCAAAGATGACCCAAGAATGATCCAAAAATAGCCTAAAAATGACCAAAAAATAGCCCCCAAAAAACCCCAAAAATGGCCCACAAATGATCTAAAATTGATCCAAAACAATGACAGAAAAATGGCCCAAAAATGGCCCAGAAATGGCCCCAAATGTCTCCAAAAATGGCCTAAAAAATGACCAAAAAAATGGACCAAAAAATGACGCAAAAATAACATGAAAATGACTCAAAAATAGCCCAAAAAATAGCCCCTAAAAGGCCCCATGAACGACCAAAAAATGACCAAAAAATCCCTCCATAAATGACCCAAAAATGACGTAAAAATTGGACAAAACAATGGCCCAAAAATAGACCCAAAATACTCCAAAAATACCTGACATGACCAAAAAAGCTTAAAAATAGCCCTAAAAAGACCAGAATGGCCCAAAATGACCAAAAAATAGCCTAAAAATGACCGAAAAAAGCCAAAAATGACCAAAAAATAATCCAAAAAAGAATCAAAAAGGGCCCATAATGACCCAAAAAATGGCAAGATATGCCCGAATATGGCGCCACAATGGCCAATGGAAAATGGCCCACCGAAAATGAATCAGAATGGCCCACGAAAATGACCAAAAAAAGACCCCAGAATGGGCCAAAATGGCCTTCCGAAGGTGGCCCTAAAATGAACCCCAAGTGGGCCAAACATAGTCCCAAAATTGACAAAAAAAATGCCCATAAGTGGATACACCCCACATCGCACCCAAAATTGGCCCAAAAGTGACCCAAAAATGGCCGCAAAAATGGCTGCAAAATTGACAAAAAAATGGCCCCAGAAATGGTCCAAAAATAACCCAAAAAATGGCCCAAAAATGACCCAAAAATAGACCTTAACATTTATCCAAAAATGACCCCAAAATGGCCGTAAAATGGTTACAAAACTGGCCATAAAATGACCAAAAATTCACCCCAAAAATGACTCTAAAATGGCTTCAAAATTGACCAAAAATGGCCCAAAACAACGACCAAAAATAGCCTCATATATGACCCAAAATGGCCCAAAAATAGCCCCAAAATGGCCTCAAAAATGACCCAAAAATGGCCCCAAATTGACCCAAAACTGGCCCTAAAAATGACCAAAAAATGACTCAAAAGTGGGCCCAAAATGGCTCTGAAAATGGCCCTAAAAATGGCCTTAAAAATGACCCAAAAATAGGCCCAGAATAGCCCTAAAAATGGCTCAAAAATTACCCAAAAATAGCCCTAAAAATCACCCCAAAATGGCCCAAAAATAGTGCCCTAAATGACACAAAAATGGCCCTAAAATTACCCAAAAATGGCTCAAAAATGACGGAAAGATAAACACAAAAATGACCCAAAATGATCCCAAAATAGCACCATAAATGGCCCCAAAAATGGCCCCAAGCATGGCCCTAAAAATGACTCAAAATTGGCCATAAAATGATCTAAAATTTCCCCTATAAATGACCCCAAACAAGGCTCGAAATAGCCCCAAGAAATGACCTAAAAATGACCCAAAATGGCCCAAAAATTGCCCAAAAAATAGAACCTAAAAGGCCCTAAAAATAGCCCCTAAAAGGCCCCCAAAATGGTCCAAAAATAACCCAAAAATTGGCCCAAAATTGACCCAAAAATAGCCCCAAAATGGCCCTAAAAATGGCCTCAAAAATGAGCCAAAATGGGCCGTAAAATAACCCAAAATTCCGCCTATAAATCACTGAAAAATAGGCCCAAAATAGCCCACAAAATGACCCAAAAATCACCCCAAAATGGCCCATAAATCGCCCAAAAATGACTCAAAAATTGACCCAAATACGGGCCCAAAAGCTCTCCGAAAATCACCCAGAAATAGTCCTAAAACTAGACCCATAAAACGCTGCTCAAAAAATGACCAAAAAAAGGCCTAAAAGGGCGCCCCAAAAAAATGGCCCCAAAATGACCCCAAAATTGGCTGTAAAATTGTGCCCAAAAACATCCCCATAAAGACCCAGAAATGGCACCAAAAAATAGCCTTTAAAAACAAGCCCCAAAAAAATGACCAGAAAATTGGCTCAAAAATATTTTGCCCCAAAAATTGACCTAAAAATTGGCCCAAAACAATGACAAAAAATGCTCAAAAGGCTCCAAAATACCCTGAAATTTGCCCAAAAAAAGCACCCAAAAATGACCCAAAAAATTTAAGCCCAAAATAGACCTCGAACTACCAAAATGGCCGCCGCAGTGCCCGTATGTACTCCGCGCATGCTCAGTAGGCCCTGAACTACCAAAATGGCCGCCGCAGTGCCCGGATGTACTCCGCGCATGCGCACTTGGTCCCGAACTACCAAGATGGCCGCCGCAGTGCCCAGATGTGCTCGGCGCATGCGCACTTGGTCCCGAAACTACCAAAATGGCCGCCGCAGTGCCCGGATGTACTCGGCGCATGCGCACTTGGTCCCGAAACTACCAAAATGGCCGCCGCAGTACCCGAATGTACTCGGCGCATGCGCAATTGGTCCCGAACTACCAAAATGGCCGCCGCAGTGCCGGCATAGTACTCGGCGATGCTCAGCATAAGCCCGACAACTACCAAAATGGCCGCCGCAGTGCCCGGATGTACTCGGCGCATGCGCAATTGGTCCCGAACTACCAAAATGGCCGCCGAAGTGCCCGGATGTACCTCGGCGTATGCGCACTTGGTCCCGAACTACCAAAATGGCCTCCGCAGTACCCGGATGTACTCGGCGCATGCGCACTTGGTCCCGAACTACCAAAATGGCCGCCGAAGTGCCCGGATGTACTCCGCGCTCGCTCAGTAAACCCTGAACTACCAAATTTGCCGCCGCAGTACCCGGATGTACTCGGCGCATGCGCAATTGGTCCCGAACTACCAAAATGGCCGCCGCAGTGCCCGGATGTACTCGGCGCATGCGCAATTGGTCCCGAACTACCAAAATGGCCGCCGCAGTGCCCGGATGTACACACAAAAGTCCCCAAAAATGATGGAGAAAAGGCCCCAAAAAAATGACCCAAAAGGCACCAGAATGGCCCTAAAGATGACCATAAAATAGCCCATAAAAGGCCAAAAAAACGACCCAAAAATTACTCAAAAATAGCCCCAAAGATGACCCAAAAATGACCCAGAAATGACCCAAAAAAGCCCCCAAAAGGCCACAAAAATGACCCAAAAATGACCTCAAAAATTCCCCCGTAAATGACCCAAAAATGGCCCTGAAATGGCCACAAAAAATGCCCCGATAGTGGCGCAAAAAAGACCAAGAAATAGCCCAAAAATGGCCCATTAAAATTGACCCAAAAATAAAGCCCAAAACTAGATCAAAAAATGAATCAAATTGGACCCAACATATGGGCCCCTAAATGGCCCCGAAAATGGCCCAGAAATGGACTCCCAATAAATGACTCCATCAAACCATGTGACCCAAACACAATCGTACCCCAACACATAAGACTTAAAAAAAAATTGCCAAAACATGCCCAAAAATTCATCCAAAAACACACCCAAAGATGACCCAAGAATGATCCAAAAATAGACTAAAAATGACCAAAAAATAGCCCCCAAAAAAACCCCAAAAATGGCCCACAAATGATATAAAAATGATCCAAAACAATGACAGAAAAATGGCCCAAAAATGGCCCAGAAATGGCCCAAAATGTCTCCAAAAATGGCCTAAAAAATGACCAAAAAATGGACCAAAAAATGACGCAAAAATAACATGAAAATGACTCAAAAATAGAACAAAAAATAGCCCCTAAAAGGCCCAATGAACGACCAAAAAATGACCAAAAAATCCCTCCATAAATGACCCAAAAATGACGTAAAAATTGGACAAAAAATGGCCCAAAAATAGACCCAAAATACCTCCAAAAATAACCTGAAAATGACACCAAAAAGCTTAAAAATAGCCCCAAAAATGACCCAGAAATGGCCCAAAAATGACCCAAAAATAGCCCTAAAAATGACCAAAAAACAGCCCAAAAATGACCAAAAAAATATCCCCAAAAAGACTCAAGAAGGGCCCATAAATGACCCACAAAATGGCAACGATATGGCCCCGAATATGGCCCCAAAATTGGCCAAGAAATGGCCCCGAAAATGAATCAGAAATGGCCCCGAAAAAGACCAAAAAAAGACCCAAGAATGGGCCCAAAAAGGCTCCGAAGGTGGCCCCAAAAATGAACCCCAAAGTGGCCCCAAAATAGTCCAAAATTGACAAAAAAAATGGCCCCATAAGTGGTCCAAAAATGACCCAAAAATTGGCCCAAAAGTGACCCAAAAATGGCCGCAAAAATGGCCGCAAAATTGACAAAAAAATGGCCCCAGAAATGGTCAAAAAATAACCCAAAAATTGGCCCAAAAATGACCCCAAAATAGACCTTAACATTTATCCAAAAATGACCCAAAAATGGCCTTAAAATGGTTACAAAACTGGCCATAAAATGACCAAAATTTCACCCCAAAAATGACTCTAAAATGGCCTCAAAATTGACCAAAAATGGCCCAAAACAACGACCAAAAATAGCCTCATATATGACCCAAAATGTCACAAAAATAGCCCCAAAATTGCCTCAAAAATGACCCAAAAATGGCCCCAAATTGACCCAAAACTGGCCCTAAAAATGACCAAAAAATGACTCAAAAGTGGGCCCAAAATGGCTCTGAAAATGGCCCTAAAAATGGCCTTAAAAATGACCCAAAAATAGGCCCAGAATAGCCCCAAAAATGGCGCAAAAATTACCCAAAAATAGCCCTCAAAATCACCCCAAAATGGCCCAAAAATAGTGCCCTAAATGACACAAAAATGGCCCTAAAATTACCAAAAAATGGCTCAAAAATGACGGAAAGATAAACACAAAAATGACCCAAAATGATCCCAAAATAGCACCATAAATGGCCCCAAAAATGGCCCCAAGAATGGCCCTAAAAATGACTCAAAATTGGCCATAAAATGATCTAAAATTTCCCCTATAAATGACCCCAAACAAGGCTCGAAATAGCCCCAAGAAATGACCAAAAAATGACCCAAAATGGCCCAAAAATTGACCAAAAAATGACCCTAAAAAAGGCCCTAAATAAATAGCCCCAAAAGGCCCCCCAAGAATGGTCCAAAAAAATAACCCAAAAAAAATTGGCCCCAAAATTGACCCAAAAATAGCCAGCCCCAAATAATGGCCCTAAAAATGGGCCTCCAAAAATGAGCCAAAATGGCGGCCGTAAAATAACCCAAAATTTCCGGCCTTATAAATCCACTGAAAAATAGGCCCAAAAACTTAGCCCAAAAAAATGGACCCAAAAATCACCCCAAAAATGGCCCCATTAAATCGCCCAAAAATGACTCAAAAATTGGGACCCAAATACGGGCCCAAAAAGCTCTCACGAAACACCCAGAAATAGTCCTAAAACTAGGACCCAAAAAAAACGGCTCAAAAAATGACCCAAAAAAGGCCCTAAAAGGGCCTCCAAAAAAAATGGCCCAAAAATGACCCAAAATTGGCTGTAAAATGATGCAAAACATCCCCAATAAATGACCCAGAAATTGCACCAAAAAATAGCCTTTAAAACAGCCCCAAAAAATGACCCAGAAATGGCTCAAAAATGGCCCCAAAATTGACCTAAAAATGGCCCAAAACAATGATCCAAAAATGGCTCAAAAAAGGCTCCAAAATAGCCCCTGAAATTGCCCAAAAAAGACCCAAAAAAGACCCAAAATTAAGCCCAAAATAGACTCGAACTACCAAAATGGCCGCCGCAGTACCCGGATGTACTCGGCGCATGCGCACTTGGTCCCGAACTACCAAAATGGCCGCCGCAGTGCCCGGATGTACTCCGCACATGCGTACTACGCCTCCGGAATCCAATATGGCTGCCGCAGTGCCCGGATGTACTCGGCGCATGCGCACTTGGTCCCGAACTACCAAAATGGCCGCCGCAGTGCCCGGATGTACTCGGCGCATGCGCACTTGGTCCCGAACTACCAAAATGGCCGCCG
>JAVTVJ010008053.1:0-18473 GCA_034509425.1 Eopsaltria australis | reverse complement strand
CCCTGATTATCCCAAGGTACTGCAGAGCCCAGAACATTTCAGTGGAGCCCGTGAATGTCACACAGGCCCCATGAACAGCTGCTCTGTCTTTTTGATAACTCCATTACTTGAGTTCAGAGAAGGTTTATGGACTAGAAAGGCTCAGATATGGTCATGAATGTTTGATGCCTTCCCGCGCAGTGTTACGGCTGTAACTTCACTCCCCGTTGGAATTATGACATTCGGCAGCCTTCGGTCATTACAGGCCAAGGGGAGCAGCAGGAGCCTGCAAATGATGGACTTCCCACACTGCTGGATTGTTCCTTTCGCATTCAAACCGGAGCTGACTCGTCCAGGGCGGCTTTTTCAGAGATGAAAGCGTGAGCGTGGTGTTTGAAGCTGCAAAGGGAACTGCAGCTCTCTGTTTGTGCAGGGCCTGAAGTCAGGGCTGGGAGTGTGAGACACCTTCATCACACCTGTGAGTGTGAGACACCTTCATCACACCTGGGAGTGTGAGACACCTTCATCACACCTGTGAGTGTGACACCTTCATCACACCTGGGAGTGTGAGACACCTTCATCACACCTGGGAGTGTGAGACACCTTCATCAGACCTGTAAGTGTGACACACCTTCATCACACCTGGGAGTGTGACACCTTCATCAGCCCTGGGAGTGTGAGACACCTTCATCACACCTGGGAGTGTGAGGCACCTTCATCACACCTGGGAGTGTGAGACACCTTCAGATCTTGTACAATCCACTTAGAATGATGAATAAGGGGAATGTTCCAGAGATGCTCAGGATTATTTGAATGCTGTGAGAAATTTTCCATTCCTGCCCCCGTCCCCCTGAGGAGAGCAGTGGCTCTTTCACCATTTCAAGCTCAGAGTTCATTTCCTGCCCTGCACACCCTGTCCTGGGGGAGCAGCTCACAAACATCACCAGCAACGAGGATTTAACAAAGGGAGAGTGGCCAAAGCAACTTCACTGGAAAACCAAATTACAATCCTGCTTGGAAGCTTCACCCTCCTCCCCCTGCTCGTGCATCCCACGGAGTCCCCAGCCCCGGCAGGGCCCAGCCCGGTGATCACCGAGCCCAGCCACCCCCGGGATGGTTTTTACTGCAGAATTCCCTGTGAAAAGCTCCAGTCATTTTCTGTCATTATTTGTCACGGCAACAGCACCGAGGCTGCTCTGCCCTGGCCTCCCCTCGGCGTCCCTGGGAGCTGCTGCTCCTGGAACACGCAGGGGATGCATTTGGGCACCTCAGAGCATGGGTTTGCTGTCCTGGGCACCTCGGAGAGCTCCCAGCTCCCTCCCTGTGCTGCTTTTCCTCCCCAGCAGCCCCCCAGAACCCAGCCAAGGTTCTCCCCTTTTCCATCACCTCCCTCCCAGCCCAGTGCAGGGGCAGCAGCTGCAGCCACACTCCCAAAATCAGCCATCCCCATCCCCACAGCAGAGCAGGATTCCTCATCCCCAGCCCCTCCTGTGGGGCTGCCTCGAGGAGGATGCTCCTGTTGTGATCCCAGAATTACATCCTGCTGTACGGCCTAAGGGCAACTCGAGCAACTTTTGCTGTAATCCTTTTATTTTGTCTTTATTCTGAGAGATGAAAAGTCACCACAGCTCTTCATCCTTGCAGCTCACCTTCTTCAGCCCGAATGCCAGGCTGCACATTAATTGGGAATTGTTATAAACCCTCTGACACCGAGGTGCAGAAAACACCATTTGCATTTTATCTTTATTCAAGCATTTGTTGGTCATGGGTTTTAATCTCGACTGGTACTGAGGAACTTAATCAGATTAAACCAAACGAAAATAGGATTATCTGAGTGCTCAGGGTCGCATCCAAGCTCACAGATGGGCACAGCCAGCACGAGCAGTTAAAACAGACCCAAAAACAAACAAAGCACCAGGGCAAACCAAACAGCAAAAACAAACAAAGCACCAAAAAGAAACAAAGCACCAAAGCCAAACCAAACACGGGGAAGTGCAGTCCTGGCTCTTCAATGAGACAAGACTAAGCACCAATTACTGCAATTGCTCCTTCTTGCCCCTAATTGTGCATTCCCCGAGCTGATCCTCCCACAAGGCCCATTTTATTTATCCTTTTAACAGCAGTAATTGTTTTTCCCCCCACGGGAATTAAGCTACATTTTACCTTTCTCTCAGTCACATCAGCCCAGCTCCTGCTGTGCTGTTTCCAGCTGTTCTTTGCCTGTTCTTTGGGAATTGTGTGGCAGAAACTCTACGGTTCTCTTTTCAGACAGTTTTATAGTGGAGTTTTATTGATCTGCTGCATTCAGAGCTTTAAGGGTTAAATGAATCTGGTGTCCATTGTAAGTAAAAGCAGTTTAGCCCCTCACTGCTGATCCCATTTTCTAAAAGGGAGTCCCATAAATGGCATTTTTTCAGCACTGTGGGAGTCTTTTATTACTGCTGTAATGCAAATGGAGCAGTTACAGTCCCCACAAACCGATCTCTTTGGAGATTAAAGCCCCAGGGACAGAATTATCTCCTGATGAATTCACCCAAATGGGTTTTGGGGACTCTGATGATGCTGCTGGTGGTGTCTGCGTGTGCATGTGGCATTTTCCTGCGGCAGAATTTACATTAAGACAAATGAAGAATGAAAGAACAAACCCCGATTGTGGATATGATTGTGTCAGCATAAACATACTTTATAATTAGATTGCTATTACCACCGAGTGGGGGAAGAAGCAAACCAGAGTAAATCACTTTTATTCCAACCTCATTGCAGCCACCAAGGAGTTCAGAGCAGCATAAGTCTTTTCTAAAAAATATCCTCCCCCTTAGCAACATTATTATTCCAGTAAAATGTAAATGCAGACTAGGCCTTAGATACCAATTAAACTGCACTTGACAGAGATGTTATTGTCTAAATCAAATAAATGTAGCAGAGCAAAAAGCAAAATGAGTAATGAAATAAGAGAAAGCTGCAGCAGATATCTGTGCTCTGGTCAGATTGTCCAGCGAGCCAGTGAAGAGGTGTGAGGGGAAATCATTATGAGATCAATCAGTTAAGTGATTGCTTTGCCAAGAGGATGCTGCAGTTCGGTGAGAGGCTGTGAAATCCAAATGCACTGAGTGAGTTCTTAGTGTCCCTTGTGTCACTTTGTGAATTCCTGAGAACCTCAAAAGGGACCTCACAAGGTCCCACTGACCACGGTCACACCCAGTTATCCCAAAAGCTGAAACTCCATCTCCTGTAGGACACGGGGCACACCAGGAAATGGGTGGTGAGTGCCTGGATATCTACGTGTACTGTGAGCACGGGGACGTGCGAGACGGGGACAGTCCAGAGCCACGTTTTCGAGCGTCGTGGGCATACTGTCCTGACGAACTGTTACTGTGGCAGTGCCATGGCAGTGAGCATTGGCCAGGGCCAATGCCGGCAGTGCCATCGGGCATTGCCATGGCAGTCCATGGCCTGGCCATGGCAGTAGCCATGGGGCAGTGGCCATAGGGCAGGCCATGGGCAGTAAGCCATGGCAGTAGCCATAGGGCAGTGCCATGCCATACCACCACTGAGGCCATGCCATGAGGCAGCTGCATGGGGCAGTAGCCATGGGCAGTGGCCATGGGCAGTGGCCACTCGGGCAGTGCCACTGGGCAGTGGCCGATGGCAGTGGCCATGGGGCAGTGGCCATGGCAGTAGCCATGGGGCAGTAGCCATAGGGCAGTGGCCATAGGGCAGTGTCCATAGGGCAGTAGCCATGGCAGTGGCCATGGGGCAGTGGCCATGGGGCAGTGGCCATGGGGCAGTAGCCATGGGGCAGTGACCATGGGGCAGTGGCCATGGGGCAGTGGCCATGGGGCAGTAGCCATGGCAGTAGCCACAGCAGCAGCCATAGGAGCAGTGTCAGCAGCAGTCCCAGAGTGATCTGGAGCAGTCTCAGTCTCTGTACAATAAAGGACTCTGCACACAGCACAGGCTCTCAGAGGAGTCCCTGACCCTGCGTTGAATCCTGCAATTTCTAATTCTAAATTTTCTAATTTCTCTAATTCTCAGTGAGTTTTACCTGGTTCAGTGCAGCAGGGAGAGGATGGATCCAGAAGTGCCAGTGGGAGAAGGGGTGGGAAGTTCCCAAACTGGAAAAGGCTCGGTCCATGGCCCTGGGGCACAGCTCAGGGCTCCCAGGGCTGGGACAGGGACAGTTTGTTCCAGAGCCAAGCCCTGTGTGTGCAAATGTTAGACCCAAACTGGGCTCTGGTGTCTCCCCTGATGGGATGTGAAGCAGAAGGAAAACAATCTTTTATTCCCACTCTCATCAGTCGGGTGTGAGTGAACCCCTGAACAATCTCCCTTAAAAGTTCATTAATTTCTTCTCAACATCTCTGCCAAATCGCTGAGGTGTCTCTTCTGCTTTTCCAAATATCCTTTAAGTGGGCAGGGAGCTGGGAGCAGCCTCGATGGCTCTGGGGTTTATTTACTGAGGAACTCGGGTTCCTCTCGTTACCAAAATGACTTTTTGGGGTGTGTGAATACAGAGCCCCCTGCCACTGCCTGTAAAATGCTTTTGGAGCATTGCTCTGTGCAACTTCCCATCCCCAAACAGTGTTTTTAATGTGATTTAAATCCTTTCAGCAGCCCTGTAGACCGAAGAACATGGAAAATAATAACATATAGTGGACCCCTTGCCTGGGAATGCAGCTTCTCCCAAGTCTCTGAAGTGTAATTGTGTTAATAACTGGTTAACTACTTGCTAATGTATAATTTTCTCATTTAGCAAGTAGGTTGTAATTAACACACATGGCCCATGGATACATGCAGGGGTGGGAGGGGAGGGCAGGGAGGATGGAGCTCATTTTCCTCCCTCTTTTTCCAAGTATGGCTAGATTAAAATGTCTTCTTCCGTGGGAATTACATTTTAATGAACTCTAATATGTACAGATCCCTTTAACGAAGGGGTTTTATCAGTTCTTTTAATTACAAGGACCAGCTTGAAGCAAAAGGCCTTGAAAAGCTTTGTGTTTAGAAGGCAAAAAGGGAGGGGGGGAATCTCAGCACGTGTCCTTCCCCTCGTGCTGCATCAGCTGATGTGGAATCCACTCAAGAATTCACCGTGGGGAGCTCTCCAAATTCCCCTGCTGCTGTTGGAGATCCCAATCCTTCCTTTCCCCCCCCAAATCCCCCACTCTGATGTGAGCCTTGGAGGGTGCAGATCCCTCTCCCACTCTCAGCTCCTGATGTTTCCTGCCAGGCAGGATCCTGAATTCCCGAAGTGCAGCTGATCCTTGCGCAGTCCCAGGCTGTGGCATCCTCTGAGCAGAAACTCGGTGCCTGTAATGTCCCGCTCTGTCAGCAGGTGTCCCTTCAAGCTCGCCAATACTCTGCATTTTATTGATATTTTTATATCTATCTGAGGGACATCGCAGAGATTCTATTGAATGAAACGCCTCCTGTGAATGTCCCACATTTTATTTTTTTAATGGTGTAGTCTGAGGAACTGATTGGAGGTTTTGTTAATAACAGTCTGTAAATAGATTTAAAAAAAAAAAAAGAAAGAAAAAAAAAAAGAAAAAAAGAAAAGAAAAAAAGAAAAGAAGCTGTTGATGCCCCAGGTTGCACAAACCTGAAATAACGGTTAAAAGCACTCGTGTGTTTTTTGGGAGGGTGGATGAAGGGATTCCTGTTTGTTCTGGAGCAAAGTCTGAGCAGAGGCAGGGTGCGAGTGCTCTGTTGCAGAAATCCCCTGTATGTTCATGTTCCCCACCTTCACACACAACAACGCTTCCAGATCTCAGGGTTTAGATGCCATTCGTTCTCATCAGCATAAATGATTCTCATTCTGGAAAAACGAAAATGCCATTGGAAGGGGAACCTGGGTTGTTTTTCTGTTTCAAATGAGGGCTGTTGATTTCTGGTGCCTTTAAACAACCCTGACTCTGGGCTGGGGGAGCTGCAGGTTTCCTTCAGCTCTGTCCCAGCTTGGATCTGGGGAGGGTAAAGCTTGGTCCCAAAGGATTGTCCTGGCCAGGTTCTGCAGAACAGATCAGTCCTGCCCTGATCTCCAGCTGAAGCCCTCCAGGACAGCCTGGGCTGATTTTTGCCTCCTGCAGCAGGGATCTCTGCAATGCTCTCCATCCCTCACACCTGCTGCAGCCCCTGCATCCCGGGGGCTCCTGAGCAGCTCGTTCCTCATTAACTGCAGATGGTTTCCAACGCTCAGAAATATAAATAACACACACCTACGGTGGGGAGAGGCAACAACTGCCTCAGACTCTCCTGGGCGATGCTCTGCCTTCCTGTGCCTCCCCCTCCTGCTCCTCCTTTGGAGCTGCTCCTGTGAGAGCCGTGACAGCCATTTCCCAGAGCGTTCCTCTCCGTGCCCGTGTCCTGGTGCCATTCTGAGCTCCCGGAGTTGTAAATAAATGCCTGGTTGCCAGGGCGACGGGCACTGGATGGTAGTCAGTCGAATAAATAAATATGCTGGGAAATTAAACCTCCTGGGTTTGCCAGTCCCATCAGTGCTGCTGCCGTGGAGGGAGCTGGGAACCCTCCTGGAGGCTGGAACTGTCCTGGCTGCTCCTGTGCTCTGGACAGGACACACAAACCTCACCCTGAGCTGAGCTGGGACTCTCCTGGCTGCTCCTGTGCTCTGGACAGGACACACAAACCTCACCCTGAGCTGGGACCCTCCTGGCTGCTCTTCTGCCCTGGACAGGACACAGAAACCTCACCCTGAGCTGGGACTCTCCTGGCTGTTCCTGTGCTCTGGACAGGACACACAAACCTCACCCTGAGCTGAGACTCTCCTGGCTGCTCCTGTGCTCTGGACAGAGGGACACAGGAATCTCACCCTGAGCAGAATTCCACACTGGAATTCTGTGCTTTGGCACTGCAGAGCCCTGAGCAGGGAACAGCCAGGTCTGTACCAGCGCTGAGGGGTTTGGGGAGAGAATTTGGAAATCTCTGTGGAAATGGGATCAAATTATTTGGGTTATACAAAGGGATTGTTCTGCATTGCTCTGTCAGAGGGGTCTGAATGCTCTGCACACCTGGCACTGGTCAGCTGCTGCCTGACCATCCTGGATGGTCAACCTGACCAACCCTGAGCCCTGCAGCTCAAATTCCACCTGTGGCAGTTCATCAGCTCCCAGTTATTCTCCTTCTTGCAGCGTGATGTCTTTGTGTTCATTTGTTCCTGTAATTTGGGACAAAAATCCACGAGATCTGAGGACAGAGTCAGTGTAGAAACACCTCACACATGAGAATCCTTTGGATTTGTTCTGTTGGGGTTTGTAGGAAGCGAGATCAAGCCTCATGATGATATTTTGGTTAATTTGCCTGGCTCGGGGTGTTCCATTTCTGCTCTGCTGTGTTCCAGCCTGCCCTGCATTCCCACGCTGAACCCGTCCATATGACGCTGTCAGCACCAGGCTCCTGATGAATTCCTGCTGAATCCCTGCCCAGATGGACTCCTGATGAATTCCTGCTGCTCCCCTCCAAGCCAGGAGCTGCTGGAAACTTCCCCCGGTGTTTGCAGCCTCCTGCACAGAAAGCAAACCCCAAAAACATATGATGAGCTGCTGCCCCTGCAGACAGCCCGGGCCCGCTGCTGTCACCAGAGCAGTCTGGGCATCTCCTCATCTTGCATTAACAGTTGGTGTTTTGATTCCTAACTCGTTATTTTAGCTTCAATCCTGACTGCCAGGGACTGCAGAAAACAGAGCAAGAGGTTATCTGAAATAATTTGTTAGAAGTTTGTTTGTTTTTCTAAAGTTAATTAACTGCGAAGTTGACTTTTTAAAAAACGCCCCAACAGAAATCAACTACAAGAAGGGAAAGTCACATTAACTCGCTGCTACTCAAACCCCAGATTTCCCACAGCATTCCTGGCATGGAAAAAATGCCCAGAACTTTCGATTGTGCTGCAAAAAATAACCAGATTGGGCCTCTCCTCTGCCTTGCTCCCAGCCCTGGAGGGATGGAGAGGAAAAGACAAGGACAGGCTGCACAAAACCCAGGTTCTTGTGGCAAGGGAGGCATTTGCCAGGGGATGTGCACAGGGCATGGTGTGAGGTGAGGTTGTATAACTCAAAAAACACCTCTGTGGCAGCTGCTTTACACATTTCAGCCCTCTCCCACCTCCAGGTATTTCTCAGTTTGCTGCTTCCTCGCTGTGTCAAAAATAATTGGAATTTCCTGCTTGATTGTGTGAGCAAATTCTTGTATGGTTTCTGTGAAAATTCAACAAGAAAACAGATTAGACTGAGGAGAGGGAAGGGCACAGGAGCTAGGAAAACCAAATAAATTACCAGAATCGTTGCCACGGGTGCTTGTACGTGGAAGGAAAACATCTGAGCAGAATTCCTGCTCAAAGAAGCAGGCAGAAGCAGCTCCTCGGGCTCTGCTGAGCGTTTGGCAGCTGGAACCTCTCAGTGAGGCTGATCCAGCAGCACCCTGGGGGTGCAATGAGAGGGGCTCAGGCTCTGCACAGCCAGGGGCTCCCAGATTCCCAGAATTAACTGGGGGAAGGGAAAAAAAAGGAGGAAAAGGCAGGACACAAAGGCAGGATTGATAAGAGCAGTGTCCATCAGGTATTTCTTTGGGTGCTGGTGCCAACATCAACACAGATCCACCCCCAGCTGGACTGGAGAGCCCAGGACCCCTCCAGAACCACCTGGAGCCAGTGCCAGTCTCAGGCAGGGCTTTCCCAGCCATCCCTCACTTTAAATGGCTCGAGCAGCCCTGGAAGCATTCATGGATTCAGCTTTGCTCACTCCCCTAATCACGCTGTTGGCTCACAATTCCCATTTAATTAACCTGCTCACCCGAGGCAGGAATCAATAGCCTGGCTCCCAACGCTCCCCGCGCTGATGGGGATTTTCAGCTGGGCTCTCCTGCAGGAAATTGGACCTGAAGGTGCCTGCAGGGAAGCAGCAGTGAGGAACTCCTGAGCAGCAGTCATGGATTGCTTGGATGGGATGGGAAATCCATTCCTGGGGCTCCGGGGGAGACAGTGAGAACCAGCCTGAGCTCACCGGGCTCGTGGGTGAGGATGTTTGTGCTCCTGGAGCCCCAAGAGGCCCAGAAAGATCCCAAAAACAGCCCTGGCAGAGTGAAAGAAGCTGGAATTGTGTGCATTTGTACATGGAAAGGTGTTATTTCTCCTGTCCTGTGTTACTTCCCCTTCACTGCTGTCACCCCTGGGGCTGGGATGTGTTTTTGGTGCTCCTGGGCATGCAAATCTCAGCCTGCTCCTGCTGAAAGAGGCGTGGGGGGCACCAGGGGCTCCTGGAAGCCTGCACAGCAAGAATTTCTCTTTATTTTCCCTGGGGCTGGGCAGAAGTGCTGCTCCCTGAGCACGGCACTGACCCTGGCACCAGCAGAGCAGGGGCTGGCACTGGCACGGGCACAGACAGAACCAAACACTGATTTTTCCTTTTGTCAGTCTGTTAATTCCTATTCAGAATTAATGACATTAAGAACAAAAGAAGGGTGTTCCTGTGTTTTTAAGCTTCAAGAAGAATTTCTGCATAGTTCTGAAATTCCTCCCTCTTTGTTGATTTGGTGTCAAAGAGGGTTTGTTTTGTTTTTTTCCCAATTATTTTGCTGAAGACAAACTAACAAAAAAAAAAATCCCAGTGCTGTGAGCGTAAATTCTCCTTGATCTGTTGTTAAAGCCTGAGTACCCCCTGAAATAATAATGGGTAATAATGGCATAAATAATTAATAATCACGAGTTTTAATGAGCTGATGAAGTGGTAGAACGAGGTTGTTGAGTGAGATGTGATGGGTTTTGTGAGCACCTGCTGGAGTCAGGGCTCTGTGTGCAGGAAGAATCCCAGCTGGGAGTGCCAGGGATCCTCCTGCAGAGCCCTGGGATGCCCAGGGCAGCTTTGCACACCTTGGCCATGTGCAAATCCTCACTTTAGAACCCTTGAACTGCTGGAATTACACCCCTCACTTCACTCTGGGGGTGGAAAATCTTCACCAGAGCCACTGGAAGAAGCCCTTGCTCAGGGAAGTGGTTAAAGCCCAGCACATCTCAGATCTCCTGGGGCTTGAGGACCTTCAGGCAAATTTATATCCTCAATTCTGTGCCTGTTATATCTGGGCTGAATTGGGATTGCTGGGGTGGAACAAGAATGGGGCAGAAAGGTTCCATTTTCCATGGGGTGTCCAGACGGCTTTTCCTTGGAACAAACACCTGAGCAGGTGCCAGCCTGTGGTGCTGTCTCTGTTTATCTCCAAAACTCAGACTGGACAGGAGGATTTCAGGGCTTGGGATGCAAAGCTGAGTGTGACCAGGGAAATCAGGAATCAGAGGGAAACCCTCTCTACTTTAATGTCTGAGCTGAGATGATGGGGAATCTGAGACAAATGTGGGACCCCTCAGTGCCCCAGGACCCAGTTCAGCAGCAGCTCAGGTCCATAAACCCATCCTGGCCTCTTTTCTGAGGCAATAATTACAATAATTACCCTGTCCTTTAGTGCCCCTCCCCAATTTCCCCTCTGTTTTCTGCAGCCAGATCACGTTCAGCAGTTCTGCCTGCAGCTTCTGAGAGGCTGGGCAGGGGGATTTTCTCCTTCAACTCAAGTGGAGGCTGCAGCTCTGCCCAGCCCAGCAGCCGCTCGATTTTCACTTCAAACCCTGCCAGAATCAATCCAGTGCTGCTGGATGTGTCCTGCAGGGAGCAGATCTGGTTGGAGGCACCGTGTCCTGCCCGGATCCTTTAACGAGCATCCCCTTTCCCGGGCCTGGGAGGGCTCAGCTCCCTGTGCTGCTGTTCTGGGGCACAACAAGGAGCAGCAGCTGGGCTTTGGTTCCTCTGCCCGGCTCAGGGCTCCTGGTGTGGGATTGTCTCTTTTGAAAGCTCTGTGTGCTCAGGCACTGAGTGTTCACTGCCCACACGAGCAGGGTTCCTCTGTCCATGCTGAGGATTTTGTTGTTTTTCTCATTTTCTGACTGCAGTGTGGGAAAGCCTCCTGTTGTTTCCAGAGTCGCCCTAAAATCCTCTGGTTTCTTGATTTGTGCAAGGGGGAGGATTTTGATTGTCTCTCAGGATAAAAAAGTCTGATGGCAGAGAAAAGGAAACCCCACGCTGACCAACTAAGCTACATTTCTATTTCATACACAGAGTATTCTAATCCCTTCAAATCCCAAAAGAAAGGAAAAGCACTGAAGATCTGTTTAGGAAAAACCCTCAGAATGGGCTTTATTAGGAGGAGACCTCTCTGTGCTTGTAAGCAGAGCTTTATTTTCCAGGGTTGGGAGTCACAGCCAGGCAGGCTTGCCCAGGGTGGGCTCAGGACACATTTTTGGGTTCTCTCGGGGTTCCCTGGCGTGAGGAGCTGCACAGAGACAGAGTCACTGCAGGCTCCATTTCCCCCTGTCACATCCCATTCATGAGCCAGGGCTGGAGCAGGGTGACAGCAGCCACCGAACGGGGAGGCCTCGGAAATAAATAGAGATGGAGGAAGTCAGAGATCATTAGAGCTGACACCACCTCACATGTTCATTAATTATGAATCCCCTCGGAAGAGGCTCGTTAGGCTGCTGGCAAGGCCTGATCCAGCTCGTGGGAGCACTCGACTCAACTCCTGCGAGTTGGAAAGAGAGAAGGCAGCTCTGAGCTACAGCTGAGTCTCCTTCATTCATCTCCAGCCCAGCAGCTGAGTTTGCTCAAGGCTGGAATTCTTCACAAGTGGCTTTTTTTCTGCAGACTGACCTCCAAGGTGTTTTCCTCGTGGCAAGGAGATTTTCTGTGTGGAAGCAGTTGTTTTCCCCCCTTGGGCTGTGTCACCATGGCTGTGCTGTGACTTTCCCTGGGAAGTCCCAACAGTCCCCAGTGCAGCCCCAGTACAGAAATTAAAGTTTTAGTTGTCACTTAAAGAAATGACTGCAACTCATTTTCACTCCCCAGGTAAATCCCTGTGCTTGCAGAGGGGTTTAAGTTCACCCTTTATTAACAGAGGGGGAGAAGCAGCTTGGAGCAGTGTGGGGGTGATCCCTGCTTGGGTTCCTGCACACTGCAAAGTGTGGAACTTCCATGGAAATGGGAGAGCTGGGGCTGGGGAATCATTTCTGGGCAGATTTCCTGGAAGGGCACACACAGTCAGACTCTCAGCATGGCCCTGGCTGGGGAATCACTTGTGTGCAAAGTTGCACAAATTTCCTGGAAAGGCACAGCCAGACTCGCAGTGTGGCCCTGGCTGGGGCATTATTTGTGTGCAGATTTCCTGGCAGGGCACAGTCAGAGCCCTGGTGTGGCCCTGCCTGGGGCTCCCCAGCTGCCCGAAGGCTCAGCCCCGGCTGGGCTGGGTCACTCCGGGATCCTCAGGAGCAGCTGCGGGTGGGAAGTTCAGCGGGTTTGGATGGAGTTTTGGAGGTGTTTCCTGCTCACACAGTGAGGGTGATTAAAGGCCGTTAATTACCCCGACAAACGCCTTCATTGACTTTTAACCTTCAGCTTATTTGTGTTTAACTTCGGGGGAGCCCAGTTAAGCCGGGACTGGGGCAGCACGTGGGGTGTGCTGAGGGTCTGGGCTGGGCTTTGTCCCTGGGTCACCTGCAGTGACACGATTCCTTCAGCTGAGCTGTGGGGCAGCTCTGAGCACAAAAAGAGAGGCAAAGAAAGAAACCCAGAGGGTGCCGCTGGTAATTCCTGCAGTCCTTTAATGATCTCTACCAGGAGGAGCAGAGTCTGAACAGGGAGGGTTCAGCAGTAAATGAATCTGGATTTAGTTTAATATATTCCCAACAATGTATTGCATGTTTGTAAGTGTTACAAATCAAACTCAAACGAGAAATATTCCTCTGTTCAAACATTCTCACACGTAATTGCATTTTCACTGTAATAACATTATCAGAGCATCTCTCAAGCTCCAATTAATGCAAACCTAATTCTCCTTTAATACCAGTACCAGGAGGATTTGAACTTAAGAACACACAGATTTATCTCGGAGCTCCAGGATGATTTTCAAATGCCTTTTGTACAAGTTTTACACCGAGTGGAGCTCATGGGATGGAGCTGTGCTGATGGAGAGATCTGCATCAGCCGGAGGACCTGGTTTTAGTGGTTCTGTAATTTGCACTGCAGTTTTTGTGCAGAATGGAATTGTGACCTGCTTTTATGATGATTATGCCAAATAATAAAAGACAGGCTGGGAATTAATCAAAGTTCCCTGACTTCTATTCGTAGCTATTTCTGTTTTATCAATAAATATATAGGATTATTGACACTTCTGTTTAACTGCATCTTGTCTCAGAATGGGCAGCACTAACTTTAAATTTCCTTTTGATTGCAAGCTGCAGTTAATGGCAGAATGGATTATTGCAGTTAACGATGGAAAGTTGTTCGTATTTTTTTACAGTTTACCTTTTTCCTGAGCTATTTTAATCTCAGTTCCTGAGAATATCAAATGTAAATGTGCAGAGCAGGCAGCACAGCACATCTCACTCAGGTCTGAAGTTGCATTAACATCACAAAAGTTTTATTTTTTTTACGGGTGCCCATGAAATGAGAACAGGTGTAAAAATTTGTGTCTGGTTTAAAAATTTACAAGTGAAGTACCACCAAATGTTAAGTGGGTGATTTGGTGATCCCATCCCATAAATCTCAGGCACAGGAGAGGGGAGGGGAGCAGAGCCCTGCAGTGTCTGTGCTGAACTGGGATCAGCCCTGCAGTGTCTGTGCTGAACTGGGATCAGCCCTGCAGTGTCAGTGCTGAACTGGGATCAGCCCTGCAGTGTCTGTGCTGAACTGGGATCAGCCCTGCAGTGTCTGTGCTGAACTGGGAGCAGAGCCCTGCAGTGTCTGTGCTGAACTGGGATCAGCCCTGCAGTGTCAGTGCTGAACTGGGATCAGCCCTGCAGTGTCTGTGCTGAACTGGGATCAGCCCTGCAGTGTCTGTGCTGAACTGGGATCAGCCCTGCAGTGTCTGTGCTGAACTGGGATCAGCCCTGCAGTGTCTGTGCTGAACTGGGGGATCAGCCCTGCAGTGTCTGTGCTGAACTGGGGGATCAGCCCTGCAGTGTCTGTGCTGAACTGGGATCAGCCCTGCAGTGTCTGTGCTGAACTGGGATCAGCCCTGCAGTGTCTGTGCTGAACTGGGATCAGCCCTGCAGTGTCTGTGCTGAACTGGGAGATCAGCCCTGCAGTGTCTGTGCTGAACTGGGAGCAGAGCCCTGCAGTGTCTGTGCTGAACTGGGAGCAGAGCCCTGCAGTGTCTGTGCTGAACTGGGATCAGCCCTGCAGTGTCTGTGCTGAACTGGGATCAGCCCTGCAGTGTCTGTGCTGAACTGGGATCAGCCCTGCAGTGTCTGTGCTGAACTGGGAGCAGAGCCCTGCAGTGTCTGTGCTGAACTGGGGGATCAGCCCTGCAGTGTCTGTGCTGAACTGGGGGATCAGAGCCCTGCAGTGTCTGTGCTGAACTGGGATCAGCCCTGCAGTGTCTGCTGAACTGGGATCAGCCCTGCAGTGTCTGTGCTGAACTGGGATCAGCCCTGCAGTGTCTGTGCTGAACTGGGGGATCTGGATCAAGTGAGAGGCTTTTCCCCCTTCCAGGGGCTGAGGGAGCACAGGTCACTCCCTACACTGAATTTGAGCCCAAGGTCACCCAGAGTGACACAAATTTCATATTTAGAGCCCCAGCTCGGTAATTCCAGCCTGGAACAAGCCCAGGGGACCAACAGGAAAATCTCAGCTCTGTGCTTTGGTGGTGTCCTAGGCGTTATCAGATTCAGTGGGAAAATCAGGAGGGTCCCGCTCATAAAAACCCAGACAGAGGGATCTGGAGCTGGGTGGCATTTGAGAGTGTCAAATACAGAGTTAATCAGTCTAAAGGCATTTCCAGGCAGCCATCAGTGCAGTGGGAACTGGGGAGGGCTGCAAAGAACCCCCTGAACATCAAAAACCAACAGGAGCCTTGCCCAGGGCACTCCATCCTGGCCACTCGCTGTGCTCCAGCATCTGAACCCCAGAAAAGGGGCAGCAAAAAGGACGCTGGAGCCTAAAGCCGGTAAAAGCAAATTTATCTCAGGAAAATCCTTCATTTGCTGCTTTCAGAGATCTGCAAAGGCCTTTAATAGGATTGAGGAGAGGGCATCGGGATGAGCAGAGCGGGATCAGCGAGGGGGGTGCAGATGGCACCGCTCCCTATGGGGGAGATTTCCGTGCTGGAAATGAGTGCGGGCAGCTCGGGATTGGGAATGTGCCCTGAGGAGGGAAATGGGATCAGGAATGTGCTCTGAGGGGATGGGAAATGGGATCGGGAATGTGCCCTGAGGAGGGAAATGGGATCGGGAATGTGCCCTGAGGGGATGGGAAATGGGATCGGGAATGTGCCCTGAGGGGATGGGAAATGGGATCGGGAATGTGCCCTGAGGGGATGGGAAATGGGATCGGGAATGTGCCCTGAGGGGATGGGAAATGGGATCGGGAATGTGCCCTGAGGGGATGGGAAATGGGATCGGGAATGTGCCCTGAGGGGATGGGAAATGGGATCGGGAATGTGCCCTGAGGGGATGGGAAATGGGATCGGGAATGTGCTCTGAGGAGGGAAATGGGATCGGGAATGTGCCCTCAGAGGGGAAATGGGATCGGGAATGTGCCCTGAGGAGGGAAATGGGATCGGGAATGTGCCCTGAGGGGATGGAAATGCAGGGAAGCCGCTCGGGATGTCCGGCTGAAGGCACAGAGGGGATCTCTGGAAGGGTTTTTCATTCCTGGGGCAGAGCAGCCCCTCCTCCTGCAGCCTCGCTGGGACATTTGGGGCTCCCTCCTCTCCTTCTGTGAACTCCCTCCATGAATACACAATCCCTGAAACCTCTGTCCTTGCAACTTTTGAACCAAAATTCAAGCATTTCAGAGAGGAGGGACGGGTTGATTCCTACAGCGAACACAACCACAGCACGGCCACTGCTGGACAGGGATCAGCTGAGCAGCTGAAAAACATTTTCCTCCTATAAACTTTTAAACTGCAGAATTTTCCTATCCTGTCAGGGAATGAACGCGTTCAGAGCTTCTAAAGAGCAAAACTAAGGAAAACTCTTGGGAGATGTTGAAGAACCCGATTTGAGTCGCTGTTTCAATGGGAATTCCTCTGGCAAATTATAAAACTAAAATCCTCAATGCAAGTTTCTAGGTGGCACCTGGCAGATCTGTGGTGTCAGATCAATATTTACAGCTCCAGCACGGGGCAGCAGCAGCTCCTCTATCCCGGCAAAGGAAAGGTTCATTCCCATTCCCATTCCCGTTCCCATTCCCATTCCCCCTCTTCATCCACCGGGAGGTTCTTAACTACAACTCACAACCAAATGTTATTTCCGTCCCTCGCCCCATTCAGTAACTGCTAATGAAGGCTTTTGTAGCACGACTCCGAACTAATTAGGGTTAATTGAGCCTGCTTGTGTGTTAGCTACTGCAGCACTTGTCCTGATCATCAGGAGTTCTGAGCACTCGGAATATTTCTGTGATTAGCCAGCCTAAATCCAGGTTCTCTTTGTGGCTCCCGTGGCCTTTTGTGATTGCTCTGAGGGTAAACACGAGGATCGCTTTTTTGCTGCCTTATTTATGGTGGAAAAAAGAGAATTCTGTCCATCCCTGACCCTGTGCATCCCGGGCTCTGTCCATGCCGGGCCTTGTCCATCCCTGACCCTGTCCATCCCTCTCCATCCGTCCCTCTCCATCCATCCCTCTCCGTCCATCCCTCTCCGTCCATCCCTCTCCGTCCCTCCCTCTCTGTCCATCCCTCTCTGTCCATCCCTCTCTGTCCATCCCTCTCCGTCCATCCCTCTCCGTCTATCCCTCTCTGTCCATCCCTGACCCTGTCCATCCCTCTCTGTCCATCCCTCTCTGTCCATCCCGGCCCTTGTGGACACCCCGGCGCTCCCGGTGCCCGGCTCGGGGCAGAATTCCCGGAACAGACGGCAGGAGCCCATTAAGCAGCACGTGGGACATGAATATTCATTTTCTTGCCTTTGTTATTTACATAAATTCAGCGCAAGGCAAAGCTTTTTCCTGCCGCTTTGCTTTTTTTGGGTTTTTTTTATTTTAATAGAAATGTTGATCCAGCTGCACACAGTTCCTTGGATTAGAGCGGTACCTTTATTTTTCCCTGCCTTTTTTGCTGTTGGAGCTGAGAATAGTTTTTCTTTTTGAACGTTCAGTCTGGGAGTGTGTGCTTGGGTAAAAGGGCTGCAGATGTATCGGGGTTTCAGGAATGGCAGATCCTGATATTCAAAATTAGGGAGGGATATTCAGAATAAGGAGCCAATCACGTGATTGCAGCTCTGAATTTGGAGCCAGGTCAATTAGAAGACGCGGTTAATGAAATCTGATGAAACAACAGCAAAACATCCCGGTTCCAAATTAAAGCCAGGGACACAAACTGAGGGGAGGGGACAGGCAGCGATGATGGATGGGTTGGGATCGCTGTTGCACCTGGGAGTGCCAGGGATGCTCTGGCTGAGCCAAACTCGCTGCCAGCAGAGCGTGGGACGTCAGACAGGGCTGGGTCAGGCGCTTTGTGCTTCAGTAAACGCTGGGACGGAGCTGGGATTTTGTCCTGCCTGGTAATCAGGGTCGTGGAGAGCCCCTGGTGGGGAGGATGAAGTCCCACCCCCGTTTCTGCTGCTGGTTTCAGTCCTCAAGCCCTGCCTGGTGCCCCAGCTCGTGTCCCTGTGATGGCAGCAAGGGGATTTGCCATGGGCAGCAGCAGAGCCAGCACTGGGGCTGCGTCCAGTGCCCGATGAAAAAAATCCTGGGATTGTTTCAGGATCATAAAAATCCCGTAATTGCTTTCAAAATCCTGTGATTGCTTCCTAAATCCCATGATTGCTTCCTAAATCCCGTGATTGCTTCCAGAATCCCGTGATTGCTTTCAAAATCCCGTGATTGCTTCCAAAATCCCGTGATTGCTTCCAAAATCCTGTGATTGCTTCCAAAATCCCGTGATTGCTTCCAAAATCCTCTGATTGCTTCCAAAATCCTGTGATTGCTTCCTAAATCCCGTGATTGCTTCCTAAATCCCATGATTGTCTCCAGAATCCCGTGATTGCCTCCAGAATCCCGTGATTGCCTCCAGAATCCTCTGATTGCTTCCGAAATCCTGTGATTGCGTCCAAAATCCTGTGATTGCTTCCGGAGTCCCACAATTGCCTCCAAAATCCCATGATTGCTTCCAACCAAAATCCTGTGATTGCCTCCAGAATCCCGTGGTTGCCTCCAGAATCCCGTGGTTGCCTTCACTGCCATTCTGGACACAATCCAAACGTTTTCATTTACAGTTTGTGTGTCTTTACCCTGGATAATGGAAAACGGGGCACGGAGCTCAGCGTGGTGCAGGTGGGTCTCTCTCCTCGTCCCGGTGTTGCTGCTTTGAAGGGAATTTTCTCATTAAGCACCAGAAGTATCAGAAGAAGCAGCTGTGTGGAAATGAGGAATTCTGAGCAGCCCTGCGAGATGTTCTGGTTTAATTGATACGGGGAAATCCTCCTCAACAGAGGAGCTGTTGATACA
>JAVTVJ010008050.1:0-16825 GCA_034509425.1 Eopsaltria australis | reverse complement strand
TGAGTTTCTGTGACATGCTGGCTCTTTGGCAGCCTGTGGATTTGCGGGATGTGTCCATGGAGCTGCTGGCATTGTCTGTGACATGCTGGGTCTTTGGCACTCTGTGGGCTCCTGGGATGTCAGTCTGCAGCCCCTCTGAATGTCTTTGACATCCCAGGTGTTGAGGAGTCTGGGAAGTCTCCATGGATCCCCTGTGAGTGTCTGTTCCATGCCGGCTCTTTGGCAGCCTGGGCACTGCTGGCATGAACCCATGGAGCACCTGTGAGTGTCTGTGACATCCCTGCTCTTTGAAGACAGGTAGCAGGACTGTCGCATGGGGCCGCTTCGGTAACTGTGCCATGCTGTCTCTTTGGCAGCCTGGGGACTCCTGCGATGTCCCCATGGAGGCCCTGTGAGTGTCTTTGACATCCCTCCTCTTTGGCCTTGTGGGAAATGCGGGCATAAGCCGTTGAAGCCTTGTAGTGTCTGTGAGGTCCTGGCTCTTTGGCTGCCTGGAAAGTCCGGGGATGTCACCATGGAATCCCTTGGAATTTCTGTGACATCTTAGCTCCTTGGAAATCTGGGGACTGCTGGGATATCAGCATGGAAGCCGCGTGAAAGTCTGTGACATCTGGGCTCTTAGGCAGGCAGGGATCAAATGGGCTGTGGCTATGGAGCCCATGTGAGTTTCTGTGGCATGGCAGGTTTTTGGAGGCTTGGGGACTCCTGGGATTTCACCATGGAGCCGCTGTGAGTGTCTGTGACATCTGCTCTTGGGAGCCTGGCCACCCTGGGATTCACTCATTGAGCACCTGTGAGTGTGTGTACATGCGGCTCTTGGCTTCTTGGATGTCATGGGGTGTCTCATAGCTCCTCTAGTGTGTTTTGATCCTAGGCTCTTTGTCACTTCTGGGGGCTCCTGGGATGGCAGTCTGAGCCCTCTGTGAATGGTCTGTGACTTCCCGTGCTCTTGGGGACCTGGGGATAGGGAAATCTGTGCATGGATGCCCTGTGAGTGTGTGTGACATGCCAGCTCTTTGGCAGCTTGGGGACCCTGGAGTGTTCATGGAGCCCCCCCCCCCCCCCCCCCCCCCCCCCCTCTGAGTGTCAGTGACATGGCCGAGGTTTGGCAGCTTGGAGACCCCTGGGATTTCCCCATGGAGCCCCTGTGAGTGTGTGTGGCATCTCTGGTGTTTGGCACTCTGGGGATTCCCGGGATGTCCCCATGGAACCCGTGTGAGTGTCTGTGACATGCTGGCTCTTTGTCAGCCTCGGGTCTCCTGGGAAGTCACCATGGAACTGTTGTGAGTGTCTGTGATATCCCAGTTGCTTGGAAGCCCGGGGTCTCCTGGGATGTCGCCATTGATCAGCTGTGAATGTTTGTGACATTCCGGCTCTTTGGGTGCCTGGGGACAGCAGGGAATTCCCGATGGAGCCCCTGTGAGTGTCTGTGACATCATGGCTGTTTGAGAGCCTGTGGACTTGTGGGATGTCAGTCTGCAGCCCCTGTGAATGTCTGTGTCATCCCAGCTGTTGAGGAGTCTGGGCATAGCTGGCATGTCTGCATGGATCCCCTGTGAGTGTCGGTGACATGCCGGCTCTTTGGCAGCCTGGGCACTGCTGGCATGACCCGATGGAGCAGCTGTGAGTGTCTGTGACATCCCTGCTTTTTGGAAGACAGGGTAAGGCAGGGATGTCCGCATGGGGCCCCTTTGGGTAACTGTGACATGTTGTCTCTTTGGCAGCCTGGGGACTCCTGCGATGTCCCCATGGAGGCCCTGTGAGTGTCTTTGACATCCCTCCTCTTTGGCCTTGTGGGGATTGCGGGCATAAGGCCGTTGAAGCCTTGTAGTGTCTGTGAGGTCCTGGCTCTTTGGCTGCCTGGGAAGTCCGGGGATGTCACCATGGAATCCCTTGGAATTTCTTTGACGTCTTAGCTCCTTGGAAATCTGGGGACTGCTGGGGTATCAGCTGGGAAGCCGTGTGAAAATCTGTGACATCTGGGCTCTTAGGCAGGTGGGGATCACATGGCCTGTGGCTATGGAGCCCATGTGAGTTTCTGTGGCATGGCAGGTTTTTGGAAGCTTGGGGACTCCTGGGATTTCACCATGGAGCCACTGTGAGTGTCTGTGACATCGTGGCTCTTAGAGAGCCTGAGAACACCTTGGATGTCTGCATGGTGCTGCTGTGAGTGTCTGTGACATTATGGCTCTTTGGGAGCCTGGGCACTCCTGGGATGTCACTCTTGAGCACCTGTGAGTGTGTGTGACATGCCGGCTCTTTGGCAGTCTGTGGATTCATGGGGTGTCTGCATGGAGCTCCTGCTAGTGTGTGTTGCATCCTGACTCTTTGTCACTCTGGGGGCTCCTGGGACGGCAGTCTGGAGCCCCTGTGAATGTCTGTGAATTCACGTCTGTCCTGGGTTAGGCCAGAGGGGTCAAAATCTATGAAGAGGTCTGGGCTGCAGGAAGGAATACAACTTCCTTCCTGTGAGAGAGAGCCAATAATCAGGTAGTTTTCAGGATTGATAGGTAGGTAAACCAATTAAAAAGTTGATCCGCCTTCGAGGAAAAAAACCATATATAAGCAGAGACTCTCTGAAGCTCTCTTTTTTTGGACCTGCTGCTGCTGTGTAGAGAGGAGCAGCTCCTGCTTCTCTCGCTGGTACGGCCCCAGACCCGCCCCCCCCCTTCCTTCCAAAGGAGGGGAGGGGAAGGGAAGTTTGGAGCGGCTGTGCTGCTGCAGCCGGGCATGGGGGAGGAACGGCTGGAATCCTCAGCAGATACAGCTCAGCCAGTGTGCCAGCTACACGAGAGAGAGAGAGAGCCAGGCCCCTGCTCCAGGCCAGGACTCCATCCAGCTCGGGCCTGTTCAAACAGCCCGGCAAAGAGCACGTGATCCTCACACTGCCGGGGAGAGAGAGAGACAGAGATTAACTCTCTCCATGCCTGGACTAAACTCACAGACACCCATCCTTCCTCGCAGAGAGAGGAACGAGTGAGGACATCTACATAGTGCAGCGCAGAGACTTTACAGTCAGTGAGGAAAGCAGAACTGATACTTACAAAGAGGTGCATGGGAAGTGCTTCAAGAGTGAAGCTGAAAACTCTTTTGGAGAACCATGGTTGGGGACTGAGCTAATAAATTCTCCGTAATATATGAAGATAAAGTCCAAAGGGGGATGTGAGGTTCTTATTGCAGCCAATGAACTGAAATACCTAAGTACAGACAAGTAAGTGTTGAAAAAGTACAGCCTGATGAGAAACTAGAATCAAGAGCGAGAAGAGGCTGTGACCCAGAGCCCTGGTCCCGGGTAGAGTGCTAGAGAACCTGAGTTGTCAGGAGAACCTGTGTTGCTCGGCACAGAAGAAGGGATTTTCTTTGTTGCTGCAATTGAACTGTGCATCCTTAAAACAGGTACCCTGTGGACTGTTCATAACCCACCCAAGTGGCTGTGGGAAGGCTACTGGTGTGGGAGGGATCCACCATTAAGCTGATCTTTCTTCTGGGCGGCGGCTGATGGTGAGGCAGAAGACCCATAAAAAACTGTATTTTTCTTACAGAAAATCCATGGTGTAAGCAAAAGAGACTTCTCTCCCTAAATGAACTGGAACAAGAGCTGTTTCTGAGGTGGTAAACTGACTGGAAGTCGAAGTGTTGTCCTTTGTATGTTGTCAGGGAGAATGAAATGGAGAGGTGGGGGAAGGAGGGGTGGTCTGAAGAGTTTGTTCTGGTTTTTCTTAGGTTTTTTTTTCCTTTTCCCTTTGCCTTAGTTATATTAATAAAACTTCTTTGTACTTTATAAAGTTTGAACCTGCTTTGCCTACTCCTAAACCTCATCTCACAACAAGCAATCAAGTAAATTTAAGTAAGTGTGCTAACATTTAGCCACAAACCTGAATAGGGGAACTGAAACCACTACACCGTCACTTGGGGAGCCTGGGGATACGTGGGATGTGTGCATGGATCCCCTGTGAGTGTGTGTGACATGCCGGCTCTTTGGCAGCTTGGGGACCCCTGGGATGTGTGCATGGAGCCCCAGTGAGTGTGTGTGGCATCTCTGGTTTTTGGCACTCTGTGGATTCCCGGGATGTCCCCATGGAACGCGTGTGAGTGTCTGTGACATGCTGGCTCTTTGTCAGCCTTGGGTCTCCTGGGAAGTCGCCATGGAACTGTTGTGAGTGTCTGTGATATCCCAGTTGCTTGGAAGCCCGCGGTCTCCTGGGATGTCGCCATTGATCAGCTGTGAATGTTTGTGACATCCCGGCTCTTTGGGTGCCTGCGGACAGCAGGGAAGTCCCGATGGAGCCCCTGTGAGTGTCTGTGACATCGTGGCTGTTTGAGAGCCTGTGGACTTGTGGGATGTCAGTCTGGAGCCCCTGTGAGTGTCAGTGACATCCCTGCTCTTTGGAAGACAGGGTAAGGCAGGGATGTCCGCATGGGGCCCCTTTGGGTAACTGTGACGTGCTGTCTCTTTGTCAGCCTGGGGACTCCTGCGATGTCCCCATGGAGGCCCTGTGAGTGTCTTTGACATCCGTGCTCTTTGGCCTTGTGGGGATTGCGGGCATAAGGCCGTTGAAGCCTTGTAGTGTCTGTGAGGTCCTGGCTCTTTGGCTGCCTGGAAAGTCTGGGGATGTCACCATGGAATCCCTTGGAATTTCTGTGACATCTTAGCTCCTTGGAAATCTGGGGACTGCTGGGATATCAGCATGGAAGCCCCGTGAAAGTCTGTGACATCTGGGCTCTTAGGCAGGCAGGGATCACATGGGATGTGGCTATGGAGCCCATGTGAGTTTCTGTGGCATGGCAGGTTTTTGGAAGCTTGGGGACTCCTGGCATTTCACCATGGAGCCCCTGTGAGTGTCTGTGATCATGGCTGTTTGGGAGCGGACACTCCTGGGATTCACTTTGGCACCTGTGAGTGTGTGTGACGCCAGCTCTTTCGGGCAGTCTGTGGATTCATGGGGTGTCTTGCATGGAGCTCCTGCTAGTGTGTGTTGCTCCTGGCTCTTTTATTCACTCTGGGCTCCTTGGGATGGCGTCTGGAGCCCCTGTGAATGTCTGTGACTTCCGTCTTTGGGAGCCTCGGGATACGTGGATGTGTGCATTGGATCCCCTGTGATGTGTGTGACATGCCAGCTTTCGCAGCTTGGACCTGGGATGTGTGCATTGGAGCCTTATGAGTGGTGTGGCACTCTGTGTTTGGCACTCTGGGGATTCCCGGGGATGTCCCCATTGGAACCCGTGTGAGTGTCTGTGACATGCTGGCTCTTTGTCAGCCTTGGGTCTCCTGGGAAGTCGCCATGGAACTGTTGTGAGTGTCTGTGATATCCCAGTTGCTTGGAAGCCCGGGGTTTCCTGGGATGTCGCCATTGATCAGCTGTGAATGTTTGTGACATCCCGGCTCTTTGGGTGACTGGGGACAGCAGGGAAGTCCCGATGGAGGCCCTGTGAGTGTCTGTGACATCGTGGTTGTTTTACAGCCTGTGGACTCGTGGGATGTCAGTCTGGAGCCCCTGTGAGTGTCTGTGACATGCCGGGGCTTTGGCAGCCTGTGGATTCGAGGGATGTCTCCATGGAGCTGCTGGCATTGTCTGTGACATCCTGGCTCTGTGGCACTCTGGGGGCTCCTGGGATGTCACTCTGCAGCCCCTGTGAATGTCTGTGACATCCCAGCTGTTGAGGAGTCTGGGCATAGCTGGCATGTCTGCATGGATCCCCTGTGAGTGTCGGTGACATGCCGGCTCTTTGGCAGCCTGGGCATGCTGGGTAGACCCGATGGCAGCTGTGAGGTCTTGACATCCCTGCTCTTTGGAGACAGGGTAAGGCAGGGATGTCCGCATGCGCGGTCCTGTGTGTTACTGTGACATGCTGTCTCTTTGGCAGCCTGGGGACTCCTGCGATGTCCCCATGGAGGCCCTGTGAGTGTCTTTGACATCCCTGCTCTTTGGCCTTGTGGGGATTGCGGGCATAAGGCCGTTGAAGCCTTGCAAGCGTCTGTGAGGTCCTGGCTCTTTGGCTGCCTGGAAAGTCGGGGGATGTCACCATGGAATCCCTTGGAATTTCTGTGACATCTTAGCTCCTTGGAAATCTGGGGACTGCTGGGGTATCAGCATGGAAGCCGCGTGAAAGTCTGTGACATCTGGGCTCTTAGGCAGGCAGGGATCACATGGGCTGTGGCTATGGAGCCCATGTGAGTTTCTGTGGCATGGCAGGGTTTTGGAAGCTTGGGGACTCCTGGGATTTCACCATGGAGCCGCTGTGAGTGTCTGTGACATCGTGGCTCTATGGGAGCCTGGACACTCCTGGGATGTCACTCTTGAGCACCTGTGAGTGTGTGTGACATGCCGGCTCTTTGGCAGTCTGTGGATTCATGGGGTGTCTGCATGGAGCTCCTGCTAGTGTGTGTTGCATCCTGGCTCTTTGTCATTCTGGGGGCTCCTGGGATGGCAGTCTGGAGCCCCTGTGAATGTCTGTGACTTCCCGTCTCTTGGGGAGCCTGGGGATAGGTGGGATGTGTGCATGGATGCCCTGTGAGTGTGTGTGACATGCCGGCTCTTTGGCAGCTTGGGGACACCTGGGATATGTTCATGGATCCCCTGTGAGTGTGTGTGACATGCCAGGTCTTTGGCAGCTTGGGGACCCCTGGGATGTGTGCATGGAGCCCCTGTGAGTGTGTGTGGCATCTCTGGTGTTTGGCACTCTGGGGATTCCCGGGATGTCCCCATGGAACGCGTGTGAGTGTCTGTGACATGCTGGCTCTTTGTCAGCCTCGGGTCTCCTGGGAAGTCACCATGGAACTGTAGTGAGTGTCTGTGATATCCCAGTTGCTTGGAAGCCCGGGGTCTCCTGGGATGTCGCCATTGATCAGCTGTGAATGTTTGTGACATCCCGGCTCTTTAGGTGACTGGGGACAGCAGGGAAGTCCTGATGGAGCCCCTGTGAGTGTCTGTGACATCGTGGCTGTTTGAGAGCCTGTGGACTTGTGGGATGTCAGTCTGGAGCCCCTGTGAGTGTCTGTGACATGCCGGTGCTTTGGCAGCCAGTGGATTCGAGGGATGTCTCCATGGAGCTGGTGGCATTGTCTGTGACATCCTGGCTCTTTGGCGCTCTGGGGGCTCCTGGGATGTCACTCTGCAGCCCCTGTGAATGTCTGTTTCATCCCAGCTGTTGAGGAGTCTGGGCATAGCTGGCATGTTGCATGGATCCCCTGGAGTGTCGGTGGACATGCCGTGCTCTTGGCAGCTGGGCACTGCTGGCATATCCGATGGATCAGTGTGAGTGTCTGTGACATCACCTGCTCTTGGAAGACAGGGTAAGGCAGGGTTTTTCCGCCATGGGGCCCCTTTGCGGTACTGTGACATTTGCTGTCTCTTGGCAGCCTGGGGACTTCCTGCGATGTCCCATGGAGGCCGCGTGAGTGCTTTTGACATCCCTGCTCTTTGGCCTTGTGGGATTGCGGGATAAGGCCGTTGAGCTTGTACGGTGTTCTGTGAGGTCCTGGCTCTTTGGCTGCCTGGAAAGTCCGGGGATGTCACCATGGAATCCCTTGGAATTTCTGTGACATCTTAGCTCCTTGGAAATCTGGGGACTGCTGGGGTATCAGCATGGAAGCCGCATGAAAGTCTGTGACACCTGGGCTCTTAGTCAGGCAGGGATCACATGGGATGTGGCTATGGAGCCCATGTGAGTTTCTGTGGCATGGCAGGTTTTTGGAAGCTTGGGGACTCCTGGGATTTCACCATGGAGCCGCTGTGAGTGTCTGTGACATCGCAGCTGTTAGAGAGCCTGAGAACACCTTGGATGTCTGCATGGTGCTGCTGTGAGTGTCTGTGACATCGTGGCTCTTTGGGAGCCTGGACACTCCTGGGATGTCACTCTTGAGCACCTGTGAGTGTGTGTGACATGCCGGCTCTTTGGCAGTCTGTGGATTCATGGGTGTCTGCATGGAGCTCCTGCTAGTGTGTGTTACATCCTGGCTCTTTGTCACTCTGGGGGCTCCTGGGATGGCAGTGTAGAGCCCCTGTGAATGTCTGCGACTTCCCGTCTCTTAGGGAGCCTGGGGACACCTGGGATGTGTGCATGGATCCCCTGTGAGTGTGTGTGACATGCCAGCTCTTTGGCAGCTTGGGGATCCCTAGGATGTGTGCATGGAGCCCTTGTGAGTGTGTGTGGCATCTCTGGTGTTTGGCACTCTGGGGATTCCCGGGATGTCCCCATGGAACGCGTGTGAGTGTCTGTGACATGCTGGCTCTTTGTCAGCCTCGGGTCTCCTGGGAAGTGTAAGAGTCTGGACAGAAATCCCTATCTGCCTCACGACCATCGACAGAAGCAGAGGCCGAAAACCCAGAGACCCTAAGAGGGGAAAAGGACTTTTGCACAATGAGGTCCAGCCAGATCTTGGTGGGATGCCTGCCAGGTGCCCGGGTGTGCTGCAGAGCTGTGCTGTAGAGCTGTGCCGCAGAGAACCGTGCCGCTTGGCTAACGGGGCGGAAAGGACTGCACAAGAACAATCTGTCCAGTACTGCTGCACCTGTACTCTAAAACAATGGGCCTTACTCCCCACCTGCTGGCTACTTGCCCCTCGTCTCTGGAGGGATTGCCTCATCTCTTGGTTACCTGCCCCTCGCTTTCGAAAAGACTATAAAGAGACTCTCAAAAAGTACCCCTACGAGTACTCCCTATGGACGAGACGAATCCATTGGATCCGGACAACGAGGACTTCGTTGTGCCGTGGTAGCTATGCCCCTCCTTTCCTCTCTCTTTCTTTCTTCTCTCTCTCTCTCCTCTATCGCATAAGCGTGTTGTTGGCACTCAATAAAGTGCTTTTGATTTTGATTTAAGCAAAAATACTTTTCCCTGTTTTCTTTTGCACTCTGAGATTCAAAGTAACGAACCATCACGACCCCCGCTCCTACGAGCGGATCGTGACATCAATTGGCGTCACAGACAGGATTCTGAGGCAGAAGGGGCTGCAAGGTTTTGTGTAGTCTGTAACAGGGGAAGGACGTTTTGCTCCAGCTGCACCTAGCCCGACACTCCGAAAGGGGTGAACGGTTGTCTAGAAAGCAAGGGGGGGCATCTCGAATTTCCCGCAAACTGCACATGCCTAGCTGAAAAGCACCCCTATACTCTGTTGAGGGCTCTGTCTTCAGAATTTCACAACAGAATCTCTTAGTGCAAAAGGGGGAGTGTTGTGTTTCTTTTTAAGGTGGGTGTGTAAGGAGTTAGTCTACTGGGTGTTAGGAGAGGCAACGGACAGTAACTAAACAGAGCCTCCAGTAGACTTAGTCTCTTCGCCACTTTAGGGAAGAGAAGGGAAACACAGCCCGGTTCTCGGGACTGTGGATGCAACTAAGTTTTACCTCCCTAAAGCGGTTCTCACTATCCCTTTGAAAATATGACCTCAAACACTAAAACAAAACATACAGCTGCATTTTACGCTTTGTTAGCAAAACACAATGCCACACCCTCTCCAGGAGGGGAAGAGTGGGCACAAAACAACTGGTTCAATTTAGAAAATGTGATGAATAGAATTCACTCTTTACAGCATGGGTCAAAATTCAAACTTGGCCAAGATAAAGCTGTAATTTGCTCTGTACTAGGAGCATGCCTTACATCGGCTATAGATCACCGCTTTAAGCGGTGCAGTGAACAGGAAACAATAATAGACTCCCTCCAAAACCTAGTGGAAGTTTTGCAGAAACAATTAGAGGAAGAAAGGAGTTACACTCTCTTGTTACAAGATCTCTTGAGAGAAAAATGTCTTAAAAACTCAAGGAACACCGATCCACCACAAGACACAAAGGAAAAGGAATCACTTTACCCCCACAAAGAATTAAAGCAAGTAAAAAATTGTGGGGAAAATTGCTGTCCTCCTATGACACCTTTAATTAAAACAGAATATGTCTCCCAAGTGTCACTCACCGGAGGAGACCAAATTCATTTAACTGAACAGGAGGCCAGTGGATACTGGGGACATGGTGTTTTCTTAACAACAGGAGACAAACATAACACCTCGTCCCCAACTCAGAATGCAACTTTCCAAGCTGGGGGACTCAATCCTCCAGAAAGTGGAGACCCTTTAGCTATTGTTAGTACCCCTGATCAACTTCTAGAAAGCGTTCACAAAGCTGCTTGTCTGCAAATGATACATGAAAAGAAGTTGATTCCTGAATATGAATCCCCTCTGCAACTGCCTGTGAAACCTGAAATGAAGACCCCTTTAATTCGGGGTCCCCCAGAATCACTCAAACCCACAGCAATTGTCTTACAGAAAACCATAGCAGTTGTGGGTCCAGTAGAGAAACTGGAAAATTTCCTTGAAAACCCAACAGATCGAACCGGATCTACTGATCCCGGGAATGCCCCAAATTCTACACCTTCTCAGACGTTGGGTTCACACTTGAATTCACCTGCCAGTGATCGCAAAGTTTATACATGGAGTGAGGTAGCAGAAGATCTGATTAATTACAATAGAAAATGTGGACCTGTAAAAACCCCACAAGAGAAATCAGAGAAAACACTGGCTAACAGGGACATTGGGGTCCCTCATAGTGAAAACCCAGACAATAGTGGACCCCCCTTGCTTTCTCAAAGTCTGGGCAGTGAGCCTAAGCAACCCCTCCCTCAGAGCCTGGGAAGTGAGCCAAAGCAGCCTTTCCTTCAAAGTCCAGGCAAAGAGCCAAAACAACTTTGTCCTCAGAACCAGGTAAACTGGTTTTTGGGAATTTGGTGGAAGGATATCCCACCTGAAACCTTAACCTTTCTAGATCAGATTAAAATGCCTGAATTTAGGAAAGATCTCCAACATGCTTTAGGGTTATTGGTGTTCTGGAGAAAACGCATCCCTGATTTTTCCATAATTGTCAGACCTCTTTATAAATTGCTGAGAAAAGGGGTGAAATGGGAATGGGATACTTCTCAAGAAGAAGCCTTACAATTGCTGATTTTTCAAGCAACAGCTCACCAAGCCCTAGGCCCTATTCACCCTACTGATCCTTTCCAAGTGGAATGGAGATTTGCTTCCTCAGGGCTGTCAGTACACATCTGGCAGCAGGGCCCTGAGGGCCCAACAAGGCCTGTTGGTATTTATTCCCATGGCTTCAAAGATGCTGAAAAAAGACACACTATCTGGGAAAAGGGGCTGTTTGTGGTCAGCTTAGCTCTGATAGAAGTGGAGAAAATTACACAACAGCAACCGATTGTTTTGAGTTGCCCTTTCAAAGTTATTAGGGCAGTTCCTACCGGGATCCCCCAACCTGACGGGGTGGTCTAGAGGGCCTTAGTTAGAAAGTGGGATGCTCAGATTGAACACTATTGTAACAGTTTCTCAATAACTGAAGGAGCTGTGAAAAACCTGGCAATACAAGAAGGCTTCAGTAGCAGCCAAGACAAACCTGCCTCAGCTATTAAGGTAGCCCCTCCTTTCTCCCCCGAACAGTCAGCTAATTCTTGGTTCACTGACGCGTCTGCCAGACGTGAGGGAAAAACGTGGAGATATAAGGCTGTAGCCCTCCACACGTCCTCCGGTGAACAAATCATCACAGAGGGGGAAGGCAGTGCCCAAGTTGGTGAGCTGATAGCTGTTTGGAGTGTTCTCCAACGTGAAGTACAGAATATCTTTCTTGTTTGTGTCTCTACTTATTTCTATGCTGTGTTTCAGGAATGGACTGAGTGGCTTTCTTTTTTGCAGCAAAAGGCATGGACAGCCTCTGATGCCCTAGGGAAGGAGCATCGGACAAATACACGCTGGATAATTTCATCATTTTAACCTTTTCTGCCCCTTGGTGGCAGGCTCTGTTGTGTTTACTTTTCACAGGGGAACTCCGAGGGACATGAAGAATTTATAGATTTAAAATAAATGCCATAGCAAAGCCCATATTGAGTGCAGTAGCTGCATATTATGGTATAAACACCCCCCTTGTGCTGGATGACAAGAATAATGCTTTTTCCCTCCCTTTATGGTAACACGAGGTGATGATTGCTGAACTTTTTGTTAAACTTAGCTGTTGTACAATTTTCCCATAAAATCATGTGTGGTAAAAACAATACAAGATACTGGGGGGGGGACTTGAAGTTGATGTTGTAATACCTATCACCCAACCATCGGTTATGCTAAGCCTGAAAATTTTTGAAATTGGACCAAATATAATCAGGACCAGGTATGGTCTCTCAAACAAGTTAAATTGCTAATGCACAGAAATTCAGCCAACTTGTTCATCTTTTAACACAAAGAGACATAACCGGTGTTGTGGAAACAGGATTGGGAATCTTGAATAGCATTGATTCAGAAGTACTAAAGAATAAATTGGCTATCACAATTAGAGATTTAACCAAATTACAACGACCACTGCAGTTGTCATTAACCCACCAGTGGTTGTTATCAAACATATTAACTCAGTGAATGTTAACCTTATGTAATGCTTCAGTGCATTCAATATTCCCTATCATTGCATTGGGGCTGAATTGGGGTGGAACTTTTCTTTATCCTTTTGAACATAAGCAATGGGCCTGTCAAACTGGTAAAAAATGGCAAACTGTGGATTTAGAAACTTGTGTTGTCCGGAAACAACTAGGGTTCATTTGCGAAAGCAATGCAATCAGAGCTCAGGACATTTGCTTAGACACGGAACAGAATATCTGTCATTTTGAAATTCATCTTAAAGAGAATCCTGAAACAGTGCTTGTGTATATAGGCAATGGATGTGCATGCTTGAGAACTGCTTGTGATCAAATAGTTGTAGAAAATTTGGTGATGGACACTAAAAATCATTCGAATTTTTGTGTTTGTAATTTTACTAAAATCATAGGATGTGATTTTTTTTTATTCAGCTCCAGTTACTTCTTATCACCTTTTGCAATCCAATTACTCGCTGATACACCAAGTTGTGCCTACCCGCATTGGGATGAACCTTACCTTGGTAAAGCAATTGTTGCTTCATCAGGATTTAATCAAAATTTTGGAGAAGATCAAGAAGAACGGACAGAAAACCTTGGTAACTGTTCATCACAATGTAAACAAAATACATCGTGTTCTGGAAAGGGTAAGAAAGGATGCTGACCACAGTTGGTGGGATACCCTTTTTGGGTGGTCACCTACTGCCACAGGTGTCCTGAATAAATTGTGTCATCCCATCATTGTTCTCTTGATTTTAGTTTTAGTAGGTTTTATCTTATCGGCAATTTTGTATATCATGAACTGGAGAATGATGAAACGAGTAGCATACTTGACATCCATAATGAATATGCATAATCTGGTTGATGTTTCATCCTCTGTGGACACCCCTGACATTATTGGTGCAAGGCGAGCTCAGGTGTAATAAGAAATTGGATAAATACTTTACTGCTCATTGTAATTTAATCAATTATTAATGAAATTTTAAGGTATTTTTATTGTTTTGTGATTCAACCAATTAATGTAATCTTAAAGTATAACGATTTAATTAATTATTAATATGATTTTAAGCTATAATGAGAAATTAAACTGCTTTATTTGAATAATTATTAATGAAATTTTATCATAATAAGGCAATTGTTGCCCTGTTGATTAATATGATTTTAAGTTACAATAAGAAATTAAACTAGTTTATTTGATTATAATACCCTGTTGAAATTTAAACAAAATTTTATGTGATTAAAATTGCTTATTCTTTTGCTTTCTTTTCCCTTTTTCTTTTCCCTTCTCTCTTTCTCTTTTGTCTCTGTTTTCCGGGGTATGCTACTGGCACGGACGAGTCCTGAAGACATCGTGACAACACTACAGAGTCCTGAAGACATCGTGACAACACTACAGACTCCAGAAGGCATCGTGACAATGCTACAGGTTCCTGACGACGATCGTGAGCCACGGGGTGGTGTAAGAGTCTGGACGGAAATCCCTACCTGCCTCACGACCATCGACAGAAGCAGAGGCCGAAAACCCAGAGACCCTAAGAAGGGGAAAAGGACTTTTGCACAATGAGGTCCAGCCAGATCTTGGTGGGATGCCTGCCAGGTGCCCGGGTGTGCTGCAGAGCTGTGCTGTAGAGCTGTGCCGCAGAGAACCATGCCGCTCAGCTAACGGGGCGGAAAGGACTGCACAAGAACAATCTGTCCGGTACAGCTGCACCTGTACTCTAAAACAATGGGCCTTACTCCCCACCTGCTGGCTACTTGCCCCTCGTCTCTGGAGGGATTGCCTCATCTCTTGCTTACCTGCCCCCCCGCTTTCAAAAAGACTATAAAGAGACTCTCAAAAAGTACCCCTACGAGATCTCCCTACGGACGAGACAAATCCATCGGATCCGGACAACGAGGACTTCGTCGTGCCGTGGTAGCTATGCCCCTCCTTTCCTCTCTCTTTCTTTCTTCTCTCTCTCTCTCCTCTATCGCATAAGCGTGTTGTTGGCACTCAATAAAGTGCTTTTTGATTTTGATTTAAGCAAAAATACTTGTCCCTGTTTTCTTTTGCACTCTGAGATTCAAAGTAACGAACCATCACGACCCCCGCTCCTATGAGCGGATCGTGACAGCCCCATGTCTGGGAATCAACTGCCGCCTCTTCAAATTCCGCATGGAGCAAGATCCCTCACAGACCCAAGCTGCCACCAACAAGGACCCTGGCTGCCCTTGCAGGGCCAAAACCCTCCTCCAAACTGACATCAAGAAAGTGGGGGGCAGAGTTCTCTTTCTCAGAGAAAAGGGACACTTTTTGTGTCCCGGCCCGAAAGCACTCTTCTCCCTGCTGCCTGCTAAAATTCCGCATGGATAAAGATTCCTCGCAGACCCAAGCTGCCACTGACAAGGACCCTGGCTGCCCTTGCAGGGCCAAAACCCTCCTCCAAACTGACATCAAGAAACTGGGGGGCAGAGTTCTCTTTCTCAGAGGAAAGGGACACTTTTTGCATCCCGGCCCTAAGGCACTCTGCTCCCTGCTGCCTCCGGAAATTCCATATGGATAAACATTCCTCGCAGACCCAAGCTGCCACCGACTAGGACCCTGGCTGCCCTTGCAGGGCCAAAACCCTCCTCCAAACTGACATCAAGAAAGTGGGGGGCAGAGTTCTCTTTCTCAGATAAAAAGGGACACTTATTGTGTCCCGGCCCTAAGGAACTCTGCTCCCGGATGCCTCCTGAAATTCCGTATGGATCAAGATCCCTCACAGACCCAAGCTGCCACCGACAAGGACCCTGGCTGCCCTTGCAGGGCCAAAACCCTCCTCCAAACAGACATCAAGAAAGTGAGGGCAGAGTTCCCTTTCTCCGAGAAAAGGGACACTTTTTGTGTCCCAGCCCTAAGGCACTCTGCTCCCGGACGCCACCTGAAAATCCGCATGGATCAAGATTACAGGCTGACGCAAGCAGCCATCAACAAGAACTCTGGCTGCAATTTAGGGCTAAAGCCTCCTAAAAACTAGGCAATCGTGATCTGGGAGACTGAGTTTTCTTTAATGTGGAAAAGTGCCATTCATTTGTATCTGTAGGCCCCATGTCTGGGAGTCGACAGCCGCCCCTTCAAAATTCCGACATGGAGAAGATCCATCACAGACCCAAAGCCGCCACAACCAACGACAAGGACCGTTGCTGCCTTTGCCAGGCCAAAACCCTTCTCCAAACTGACATCAAGAAAGTGGGGCCCAGATTCCTTTCTCAAGAAAAGAGACACTTTTTGTGTCCCGGCCTTAAGGCAGTGTGCCCAGGATGCCTCCTAATCCTATGAGATCAACGATCCCTCACAGAACCAAACTGCTACCGAAAGGCACCCTGAGCTGCAATTGCAGGGCCCTAAATGTCCTCCCTAAAAACTGGCATCATGGATTTGAGAGACTGAGTTTTCCCTCACGTGGATAAGTGCCGTCGTTTGTATCGAAGGCCCCATGCCTTCAGAGAAAAGGGACACTTTTGTGTCCCAACCCGAAGGCACTGTGCTCTTGGATGCCTCCTTAAATTCCGCATGGATTAAGATTCCTCGCAGACCCAAGCTGCCACCGACAAGGACCCTGGCTGCCCTTGCAGGGCCAAAACCCTCCTCCAAACTGACATCAAGAAAGTGGGACGGAAGAGTTCTTTCTCTTCTCAAGAAAAGCGGAGACTTTTTGTATCCCGGCAATAAGGCACTGTTATCCCTGCTAGCCTTGCTGAAATTCCGCATGGATTAAGATTCCTCGCAGACCCAAGCTAGCACCGACAAGGACCCTGGCTGCCCTTGCAGGGCCAAAACCCTCCTCCAAACTGACATCAAGAAAGTGGGGGGCAGAGTTCTCTTTCTCAGCAGAAAAGGGACACTTTTGTGTCCCCGCCTGAAGGCACTGTGCTCCCGGATGCCGCCTCTTCAAATTCCGCATGGATTAAAATTCCTCACAGACCCAAGCTGCCACCGACAAGGACCCTGGCTGCCCTTGCAGGGCCAAAACCCTCCTCCAAACTGACATCAAGAAAGTGAGGCAGAGTTCATCTTTCTCGGAGAAAAGGGACACTTCATATGTGTCCCGGCCCTTAAAGGGGGCTTGCTTCCCGGACGCCACCTGAAATTCCGTATGGATCAAGATCTTTCCAGACCCAAAGGCTGCCATCAACTAGAACTCTGGCTGCAATTGTAGGGCTAAATGCCTCCTAAAAACTGGCATCGTGGATCCTGGAGACTGAGTTTTCTTTCACGTGGAAAAGTGCCATCATTTGTATCGTAGGCTACATGTCTGGGAGTCGACAGCAGCCTCTTCAAATTCCGCATGGAGGAAGATCCATCACAGACCCCAGCTACCACCGACAAGGACCCTGGCTGCCCTTGCAGGGCCAAAACCCTCCTCCACACTGACATCAAGAAAGTGGGGGGCAGAGTTCTCTTTCTCAGAGAAAAGGGACACTT